>WSTY01000300.1:0-23140 GCA_019633465.1 Tulasnella sp. 417 | reverse complement strand
TTTCGATGCTGGGTTGGGAAGCCAAAAGCCCTCGCGAAACCGTCGCATATCCACCGCGAAACTCAGGGGTATCTTCAAGAAACTCAATCAACGAAGGGTCGATTCGCCATTTTGAAAGCTTCTCGAGCTTGTCTCGCTATGATAAGGAGGTTTCGATGAGTCATAAGGTCACTATGCAAGTGTAATTAATACCGAACTGACTAATTTAGAGCTCTGCAGGAATCCGCTTTCGGAATCTCCTTGGTCTGACTCAGACACTTGTGAAGGATCGGTGGGGGGGTCTTTGTTTTCTGACATGAGAATTAGTGGAGTGGTGCAGCGTAACTTGCCGAAGAGGCAACCGGGTGTGTGAGTCCGCGTGAAGGGAAGAAAGGCGAGGATGGGGTGGTAGGAGAATGAGTGTATGAAGGCGCCAGAAACCTTCTTCTATCTGTCTCCGCGTGAAGGGATAGGGGTGCAAGAAGTTCAGACGGCGGGGTTGCAAGTTGAGATTCTATCGCGCACCCAACCAGTCCCGGGATGCCCGGTCCAGTGCTCTTTCCCTAACAACACGAGCATCTAGATCACGTGACTTGCAAGATCCGCGTGGTGCACATTATTATGCCTGTGCCCTGATTCTAAGTGAATCAATTACTGTACTATTTCGTTAACACCGGCTGTCCCGTGTCCCGACCCCCCAGCCTGACCGGCAAATTTTAAAAATGTCCCCCGGTCCCGAGGGTTTGCGCCGGTCGGGACAGGTGTCCCCGCCGGTAACCCCAAAACCCCCTCTAAAAGGCTTACTTATAGCTACACCGAGTATTTAATAGACAAAAGGATTGATTTAAAGCGACGTTCGAGCGAAAAGATGATAGCCCAGGGCTCCCAAGTCAACAGTACCGTATGAGCAGATTCAGCAGAACGCAGTGCTAAGGAGCGGTACACTACCATCCATCTTCCGGTTCAGGACCAGGCTCAAATTCGCTAGACTCTCCATCAGACTCGGGACGAGGAGCGAGGGCGGAATAAGACGGCGCGTTGCTGGCGATGGCTGCAATATGAAAGGTGAGTCGGGAAGGATTAGATGCAGTGTAGTGAGAAGAGGATGACCGCAGAAACCGAGCTCGCGAGCCGTCTTTTAAAGATAGCAGCGAGCGGCATCGCAGCTCCGTACCGCATCCAAATTTGGATAAGCTCCTACTCTATTTGATTCTTTATTCTCATTTTCATTAATCCCGAAACAATCTCCGGCGTGATGGGCGAGGAATAAAACTACAGCTTGCAATCAATGAAATATTTTAGCCCGCAACGCTATGAGCATGTCGATATGGTCCGCAAGTACTCGCGCTTACTTTGGAAGCGTGTTAAGGCCATTTTTACTATATAGGAAGGTCTCATGGAAAGAGGATAGTATGAACAAGAAAGGAAAATACGAAGGCCGACGCCGCGTGCGGTGAACCCTCATGCAGCGTTTCTCGTCCTCATGAGGAAGGCTGACGACCTGGGTTGAGACCCTTATAGCACCTCGAGATTGTAAATTCCTCGGAGTCTGACAGGTAGTCTTGGGGCGTCGGTTGCCCCGTCCGCCTCCGACGCGGGCGCCGGTCCGGTAGAAAACAGTCCCCCGGCCCCGGAGAGCTGCGCCGTCCCGAGTGGCTGAGCCGGTACGGTTGCGCCGGTAAGAAAAGTGTCCCGGTGTCCCGAGTGCGCCGGTATTAACGAAATAGTACAGTATTATGAGAGGAACGCCGGGGTATTGCGTCTCTAACGGGTATCACCTGACTAAGAACCTCCGCAGAGGTAGTTTTACTCAGGCTCCCTATAGCAAATACCTTTCCGGACTATGATTCGAGCCTCCTTCTGATCTACTTACTACACACGGTGTCGGAAATTACCACGATTAGGTAGTGGGACGCCCTCTGGTTGGGCTCTACTGCTTGCATAGGAGGTCCTCCCGGTCGCAAAGCAACGTTCTCTTCCCGTTTTGGTGAATCAAGCGGCCTAGATATAGCTGATAAACGTGGGGTTTCATACCAATATGTGCATCCACGATTTGTTGTGCGCCCCCCAAGCATTACCTCCAATTCACTATCTCCCGGGTTTGAAAAACGATTCTCATAGACTCCGCAATAGATCTCTATATATGGTACAAGATACTCCCGCTACACCAGTCCGAGTTTCACCTTCAAAACGGTCCAGATCACCCGTGCGCCGAAGAGCTGGGTCAGGGAGCAACTTCCTGCAACACCTCCTGCACCATCCCATGGTCCTTGTCGGAGTGCGCCATAGCCACACCCACTTGCTTCCACCACGACAGCAGCATCGCGCCTTGCGAAGGCGTATCTCCGGGGAAGTGAATGGCGGTGTTGCCCCAGGGTAGCCGAGAGGTTTGTTGAAATCCCTGAGTAAAGTCACACCAAGGGTTAAATTCACGGGTGAGGGTCGGTCAAGTAGGAGAACGCACATGATACCAACTGCGCGAGGATTTTGCTTCTTCAGAAAAGTCGATGTTAGCTTCTTTGGGACGGATTGGTATGCTTGGTTGCCTCGACGAGCGCGGCGGAGAACGCCGTCCAGAGTCCTTGGTAATACCCTGACACCTGGGAAGGACCGGTTGCATGATCTTTGTTTTCTTGCATCAGAGTCAGTAGATTGATGCGGCAGAACTTACTAAGCGGCTGCTTGTCGGGTAGTGGGTTCACGTGGCGAGAGGGAAGAGAGGCAAAGATAGCCCTCGTTGGGGTCTGCGGGAAATGGGGACTTAAAGGAAGCAGAAAGCTTCGCTGTCTCCCTTCTCATGAAAAGATAGGGGTGTAGTCTCCCGCAAATAGTTCGCGCTCAAACATTCCATCCCCGAGATTCTCAGTCCGGCGCTCTTTCCTAAGTCGACGAACCACACGGGCACCTAAATCGGGCCATCCGATAGACGCCCCTTCATACCCCCCGCGCGACGCTGTGTTAGCTTACCCCATACTTGAACTAAAAATCAAACATATTTCGTACACCGATTCATACCCGCGAATAATTTCACCCTCGGATATCATCCACTTGTTAGAGAATGCGGGACTGTTTGAGCTCGCGAGGTGGAACGCTGATTCCTCCTACGTGAGCAACCCTGCGCAATAGGGGACAGCTTCTATGGCTAGTAATCGTCACTAAATATTTGAATTATCATATTTCACATGCAGTATTACATTTACTGTGAAGTCAACGAGGGTTCTTTTTCAACATCGACTGTCCCGGTGGGACCCTCTAACGCTCCCTTGATCGTCTTGCGGATATCAGCAACGTTTTGGAGAGCATCAGCTGCACGTTTAGAATCTCCTGTTTCTGCGAGCACTTCCGAGGCTTTCGTGTAGAAAGATATAGCTTCGCTGTGATGTCCCTGCGCCCGATGGCTTTGAGCAATACCCAATAGAGCGTGAGCTCTCCAGTGTTTCTCGCCGAGGTCCGTCAGAATCCGCGTGGCTTCCGAATAGAGCTTGATAGCCTCGTCATACTCGTGTCGGACCCGATTCACATCAGCGAGACAGCATAGCGTGCACGCCCTCTCCCGGTGATCACCAACGTCGGTGAAAATTGGTAGAGCCTTGGACAAGAGGTCGATAGCCTCATTATACTCTGCCCGAAGCCGATGTATCTCGGCGAGACCCCATAGGGTGCTGGCTTTGGCACGATTTTGACCAGCTTTGGTGTAAACTTGTAGGGCCTCCGAGTATAGGCTGACGGCTTTGTCGTAATTACTTTGAAGACGATATGTATGAGCGAGGCCACATAGGACGGATGCCCTCTCGCCCTCATCACCTGCGTCGGTGTGGAAATGTAAGGCCTCCGAGTACAAAGTCACAGCCTCGATGTACTCGCGGCGAAACAAATGCACATTAGCGAGATGACTCAAAGTAACGGCTCGCCCCTTGCGATTGTTCTCGGTGGTGTAGATATTCAGTGCCTCGTTGTACGACCGTAATGCGCTGAGATGATCTGCCTGCCGGTGGTACATATTCCCAAGCTTGTTAAGCAGTTGAGCGTAACGAAGTCGTGAAGCCTCTTCGTCTTGGGCTTGAGTTGATGCTGGAACGATCATCGGCTGCAGCGGGTACATCAGGAGGGTCAATTGCGCTGGAACATGAGGAAACCCTGAGAAGTATCAATCACCATCCAAGAGATCGACTTTCTACATTCTTCTGCCGTCGGACGTTTTTCAGGATTGATGCTCCAACACTGCGCCATCAAGGAACAAAGTGCTCGAATCAACGACATTCGAGCATCCTCGGTGACAGGCGGCAGTTGCCCTTGAATGACACGGTTGATTACGATGGAGTCCTTCTTAATGTCGTGAAATGGAATTGTATTGGTCATAACCTATTTCAAATTCGTTTCGTAACTCTCGTAAACGAGCGGTATTCAGATCTGACGGTACGTACCTCATATGCTACCCAGCCCAACGACCAAACGTCACTCCGGAGACATGGCCCTTCGTCCTGTAGAAGCTCTGGAGCAGCCCAACGAATTGTATAGCTGCTACCTGTGAGGGTTAGAGTGTTTAATGTGGCGCTGAATATTGCTTGGAGCGTGATATGCTCTTCACTGGTGGTGGGATCGGGTGCTGAACGCGGTTGATCTTCATTTTGCTTTGACCGCTTGCGAAGGTGGTCGTTTCTCAGATAACGAGCGGAACCAAAGTCTGTGATTAAAGCATGGCATTCCGAGGTAACCAATATATTGAGCTGGAAAGGCCGAGTTAGGCGCTATAACCGGTTTATCTAACGCGTCGCGGGATCACAACACACCGATTTGAGATCGCCATGATAAATTGGCGGCTGCTGGCGGTGAAGATAGTCCAAACCCAATGTCACATCATTAATCTGAGGTGATATCTTTTAGAAATCCGTCCAAAATCATGAGGTCGATCTTACCAATGAGATTCGCTCTGGAATCTCCCACTCTCCGGAGGGAAGAAAGTCTCTCAGGTTCCCGTTTTCTTCCCATGGAAAAATCAACCACACTTTATGTGCAGAGAGATCTTCGACAAAGCCTTGAATTTTGACAACGTTTGGATGGGAAAGCTTAAATAGGAATTCTGACTCCCTCAGCGCCAGCTAACAAAAAGTCAGTGTTCCGACGGAGCTCTGCGAACTAACGAGGTGTTCTTACGCCCAGCACGCGTTGTAAATCGGTCTCTTTCTCTATTTTTAGTTTTTTTACTGCTACGATCGTCTGGGGCTGAAGCATCGGTTAGTGCCTACACTCGAAAGGACAAAGAGCGAACTCCTCTCTGACCTTCAGGTGGGGTTTCCGATCGCGCGATCCCACGGCCTCGTCCGCGGCCTGCTCAGAAGAAGCTGATTCGTCGCCGGTCTTTGGGACTAGCATTTGACTATGAGACTTCTGCTCTTCATCGTCGTTATTTTCATTTCTTCCTTCCTGTGTGGTGAGGTCGTCGTCACCGTCAGCTGGTTGACCATCCGCCCCATCAACTCTGCCTGACCGGCCGTTTTCAGGTTCTTGGGTATCGCTCTTTGGCTGGGGATCGGAGGCGTCCGAGTTGGGGTGGTCCCCTGTGGTACTTTGGGCCTCGTGCAGAGGCTCTTCGATGCTGGGTTGGGAGCCCAAAAGCCCCCTCGAGACTGTCGCATATCCTCCGCGAAACTCAGGAGTATCTTCAGGAAATTCGATCAAAGAAGGGTCAATTCGCCATTTTGAAAGCTTCTCGAGCTTGTCTCGCTATGATAAGGAGGTTTCGATGAGTCATAAGGTCACTCTGCGAGTGTAATTAATACCGAACTGACTAATTTAGAGCTCTGCAGGAATCCGCTTTCGGAATCTCCTTGGTCTGACTCAGACACTTGTGAAGGATCGGTGGGGGGGTCTTTGTTTTCTGACATGAGAATTAGTGGAGTGGTGCAGCGTAACGTGACGAAGAGGCAGTCGGGTGTGTGGGTCGGATCCGCGTGGACGGAAGAAAGGCGAGGATGGAGATCTACAGAGAATGAGTATATGAAGGCGCCGGAAACCCCTCTCCTCGTGAAGGGATAGGGGTACAAGAAGTTCAGACGGCGGGGTTGCAAGTTGAGATTCTATCGCGCACCC
This sequence comes from Tulasnella sp. 417, assembly GCA_019633465.1. NCBI lineage: Eukaryota > Fungi > Basidiomycota > Agaricomycetes > Cantharellales > Tulasnellaceae > Tulasnella > Tulasnella sp. 417. Next base: position 17,071 of record WSTY01000300.1, on the reverse strand, counting down.
AAACATCCCCGAGATGCCCAGTCCAGTGCTTTTCCCTAAGACCAAGAACCACACGAGCATCTAGATCATGTGAACTGCTAGATCCGCGTGGCACAAAGTATAATGTTTATACTCTAATTCTAAGTGGGATCATTTATTGCGAGAGGAACGCCGTGGCATTTCGTCTCTGATGGGCATCGGTCCACCAGACTAAGAACCCCCGTGGAGGCAGTTTGACTCAAGCTTCCTGTAGCAATCCCTTTCCAGATTACGGCTTGACTCAAGTCTCCTCCTGATCTAGCTACTACACGGAAGTCGGAAATTAACCCGATTGGGTAGTGGGACGCCCTCTGGACGTGCGCAACCGCTCGCATAATTAAGAGGTCTGCCCGGCCGCAAAGCAACGTCGCCATTTCCCTCCTGCTGTTCTGGCGGATAAAATGACCTACACACACCTAGTAACGACAGATAAACGTGGTTTCGTAATACCCCCAATATGCGCACCCATGATTCCTCATCCGCCGTTGAAGCATTTCCCTCCAATTAACCATGTCCGGGGTTTAAAGAACGATCCTCATAGACTCCGCAATAGATCTCTATATATAGTACAAGATAGGCCAGCTACACCAGTCCGAGTTTCACCTTCAAAACGGTCCAGATCACCCGTGCACCGAAGAGCTGGGTCGGGGGAGCAACTCCTTGCAACACCTCCTGCACCATTCCATACACCTTGTCTGAGTGTGCCATCGCCACGGCGACTTGCTTCCACCACGACAACAGCATGGCGCCCTGCGAAGGTGTATCTCCGGGGAAGTGAATAGCGGTGTTGCCCCACGGGTAGTCGAGAGCTTTGTTGAAATCCCTGAGTGAAAGTCGCAGCAGATGTTAGATTCACGAGCGAGGATCGGGTAAGTAAGAGAACGCACATGATCCCAACTGCACGAGGATTTTGCTTCTTCAGGTAAGCGGATGTCAGGTTCTTTGGCACGGGCTGGTATGCTTGGTTGCCTCGACGAGCACGGCGAAGGACGCCGTCCAGAGCGCACTGCATGGAAAAATACCGACGTTAATTCGACTTCGCGTATACGCGCGCACTGGTGGATACGTACAACGTCCATGCAGGCCTTTGTTCCTCCTTGTCCATAGACGGGGTTAAACCTAATATAAGGAAAAGGTGGTTAAAACTTCAGTTGTCCTTCAGGTGCGGACGATCCTGAGACGGACTTCATTATAGCATCCCCAAGAGGAACGAAGTTTTGTGGTAACCTCTTTGAGAGGTCGTATCGCAGGTGGTAGAATTGGCCTGGAAATTTGGGTTTGGGAAGAGCACACCGGGGTAAGGCATTACATATGACGCGGTGGCCAACGCCGAACCCACCTAGACGGCAACGATGAATTTCCATCTCCTCGATCTCTTCCTCCATAACATCCAAGAGCGTCTCCTGCCATGGTTCCATCGGCAAGCTCCTCGCCCACGCGTAAACCTCAGCCTTCGTTTTGGGCGTCGGCTCCAAGTCGTTGAACGTGCTCTGCAAGAATGAAACTAGGTTGCAATAATGTGCAACACCCCCACAGTCCCCCCACCCCGTACGTGAGCTTCGCGCGTTGGAGTGCCGGGGCGTAGTTACGAAGCACGTACTGCGATCTCCGTCCCACCGAGTGATGTAATTACTCCTGGTCTCGAAACCAACTTCGCAAGGCACGGCAAGGATCCAAGCAACTTCATTGTAAGGCTTGGGCCAAGGAATTTTGGCGATAGCCTCGGGAGTGAGCTGGACGACAGCCGTGGTATACGCGCTACGAAGGGCGTGGTCGTCAATTTCCAAGATTTCCTCCCGCTTATCATGGCCAAACCCACCCGAATGGATCGTAATAGTCGCGTCGAGGTGATTGGTACCCAATACTCTCGATCCATTTGGACCCTGTGTAGTTCACACAGCGTGTCAGCGACCGTATCAAGGGGGACGCATGCAAACGCGCCGCGTACCTCGGCATGCCAAGCCCGTGGCGTCGACGACGAAGGTTGCGTCGAGTGGTTGCTGTTCGTCCGAGTTGGCTAGTTTGTATGTGACCCCCGCTACGGTATCCGAACCATCTTTGGATGGAATCAGACCAGTGACTGAACCGTGGATGAATCGAATACGGGGGTGGGTCCGCGTCATCTTGCGAAGGACAACTTCCGCTCTGTATGTTTTTGGGTCGTTTTAGCCGAGTGTGATCGCTAGGAGGGTTCAAAGTACATACGTCGGTCGGCAAAAGTTGGCCCATTCGTGTTTAAACCCAGGAGGTATGTTGACCGTTCGACCGTAGTACAGGTTGTTGTTACAGAGGGTTATCCTGGAGGGCGAGGTTCAGCCTTGGAAAGCACGCAAGGCAATGCCACACGTACCTCCCATCAGCAGCTTTGATGTAGTCGTCAGCGTCTGGCCAAAGTTTTCGCCAAGCATTCAAGACGAGGACACCAAATGCTGTCACGAGTGATAAATATGATCAAGACTTTGCCTTTAGAATGCGAGGGTGTTTCACCACTCACCGTGCAGCTGGTTATGTTGCATGAGGTTCGTTCCTTTTCGACTTCCATCTTCGAAAGTCTCTTCAGACTCGATCACTATAACCTCGTCGAAGTGGTCGGTAAGCATCCGAGCCGTCATCAAACCGGCAAAGGAGCCTCCGCAAACGATCGCTTTGCCCTGGTACTTGGTTTTCGTCGGTTCCCCTAGGTGCTCGAGGTCTGGAAGACATGTTGTTCTATCGATTAATGTTTCGTGGATGTAACGCCCGGAGAGCCAGAGCCCTGCGAGGGCAGCACCAATGACCGCAGAGGACTGGAGATTGTCGGGCAAAGCTGCGGTGAGCATAGCGGGAATAAAGAGGATGGCGAGATTAAGGAGACAGCAGCCGCAGCGATTGGGCCCGCCAATATTTATACCTCCAGGAACGCGTAAAAATTGTTCCTTTGATCCCCTTGGCGATGCAAAAAGTTTGGTTTGCCGAACTTATCACCCGCCGGAAGGCCCCGATGACTGCCGAGTTTTCATTGGTGGAATGTTCAGGGTGGTGGAGAACCCCGTTGTCCTGGGAATTTCTCGAAGGTCTGGGCGTTGCATCCACGAAAGAACCTCCCTTGAAAGAGGAGTCTTGGGGGCAGAGCCGGACGAGATCGATCCTCAGCCTGCTCTTACGCCTTATCCTGGGTACTGGCGCAGCGTGGCCACGACTCGATCGTCGTACACATCGATGGTCATATGGGTTGCATCGTCAAACCTACAATGCCGTGTTCGGGGCAGGAGATAGTGTTGGCCTCGTTGGCCGCGAACAGTCTCAGATAACGTTTTTGAAAGCCGAACGTGAGGGGCTTTCAGCGTATGACATCACGTGAACGAGCTTGGTCCTGTTTGAGTTTCTACATCTTCCCACAGTCCGCCCAGCAGCCTCACATCCAACCAAACAGGGACGAAGCACCGAGACCGAGTCCCGATCAGCAACCCGAGATAGTAACATGAGATCTATAGCGCTGCCGGTACGTGTATTGTGGCCGACTTTTTCCTTCACTGAACATCCCTGATCAACCTCTAGTACCTGGTTCGGCCCTCGGGACGTTTTCTTACACCACCATGGTTCCACTCCATGCGAAAATACAGTGATATGTCTGGGCCATCACAACACTCATCTAAGACCACACCACCCATCAAACCTCTCTCTGGCATACAGCGTAACTCCTACAAGGCATCCGTGAAGACCGGATTCCAAGCCACTTTCGAGGTATCCAAGAGACGGAAGCCTTCTCGCGCATATCAACGAGCCGTCAAACTCGGCACGTACCAAGGTACATTCGATGCCTGGAGGTACGAGGTTGCTCCTCGCCGCACGCCCGGAGGTATGTAAAACTGATTCCGCGATACGAACATTCGGGTCCTGAATCACCACGTTCTCTGTGGTTCCAGGTTGTGCATATATATCTACTCTCAGCTTGGACAAGGTCTCTCAAACTGGACAACTTGTTGTTGTTAGAGCTCACCGACGTCGTGCGCTGATCGAACGGTTTGTACTCGTGAATGGCCAATCCGTGGGCCAGGCGAACTTCGACCTCCACGGAAAATATACAGCTCCACCTGGCACCCTTTTGAAGATGTACTATGATCAAGAAGAGCATCTACTACGCTTCCAATCGAAAGATGGCGAGCCCCTGCCCAGATACACAGACGTCGACCTCGTTTCCAAGGCCGCTTCAGTTGGCTACCGACCGCTTCTTGTTCTCGCATATTCCGAAGGCCTGATTCCTACTGTCCCGGGTGAGCATAGTTCTATTGCAGTGTGCATACCGATACTCACCCAGGTCGAATAGACGGATATCTTCCCTCCTTGGATTTGCAAACCAACACGAATAGTGGCTACTATATCCGAGCGAACAGGCTGAAGACATCCCCATTTTGCTATTCAACAATCTTGTTTCCGGGAGGTGTAGGAACAACCCTTTTGGCATTCAGACCTTCCGAGCCAGAAAAGTTCGAATACCTCCGATTCTTTCCTTACATACACGAAGACCAAACCTTCCGACTCTGGGATGTTGAACGTGGCGTCGATGTCCCTCTGAAGAGGGAGAGAGTCGTTGCACCATGGGAACCCCAGTACGTCAAAAGGCGATTTCCTGGGCTCTTCGAGCATGCGAAGCGGCTCGGATATTGGAAGGAGTTCTGACATCATCTGGCAAGTGGACTGAGCCGTTTCAACCCTTCAATTAGTTGACTTTTTTTTTCAGAACGAGAAGGCTTCACTTGATGTTCTTCGGAATCAGGGCATTGAAAGTGTTCGACCGCAAAGCCTGTTGAAAGGCACTATGCCGCGATTATCGATTCCGCCGCGCAACGATGACTACACGTTTGATTGGACTTGCCAACCATTCCCATCACCAAGACATCAGTGGTAAATCTATTTATTAAATGATAGAAATTTGGCTATGAGAGGACCAGGTGGTGCTTCTCTCAAGTCTGAGAGTCGGCGTATGAGGAATTTTAAGCTCGTGTAACTACCTTTGGAAGATACCACATGAACGAGTTTGTTCGTTTGATTTTCACACTGGACATGATTGATCCTCAGCGTGCTCTTACCGCATGACGCTTGGTAATGGCACAGCGCGGACGCTGCGCGACTGTGCACATCAATGATCACGCGGACAGCGCTCGGTTGCATCTCCAACTAAAGCGATGTGTTTGGCGATAGCGTTGGTCTCGTTCGTCTTAGCTAATATCTATCTCTGAAAGCGGAACGGTTGAGGTTATAAACATATCACGTGAGCTAGCTGGTGGTTTTCTACATCTTCCCACAGTTCACGGGGTAGCCTCGCGGCAAACTGAACAGACCGGGACGAGGCTCTTGGGTCGAATCCGCGCCAAGAATCTGAGGTAGTAACATGAAATCTATATCAGCGCCGGTACGTTGCAATGCGGCCTCCTTTCTCCTCGGTTGACGTCCCCCTTCCTCCTTCAGCACTTCGTTTGGTCCTTGAGACGTTTTCCTTCACCGCCATGGCTCCACTCTATTCGGAGATACAGTGATGTACCTGGGCCTTCGTCGGCCTCGTCCAAGGTCCCATCGCCAACCAAAAGAACTCCTGACGTCACACGCGAGAGCTATAAGGTTGCCCTCCGAGACGGGTTCCAAGGCACTTTAGAGGAATTCATTGGGCGAAGGCACTTTTACGCTTATGAGCGAGCCGTCAAACTCGGTAGATTCCAAGGTACATACGACGCCTGGCGGTACGAGATTGCCAGTCACCGCACTCCCGGAAGTATGTAAAGCTGGTTTCCCGATGCGACTCTCGGGTACTGAGCAACCGCGTTCTCTGGCTTCCTCAAGCTTGTGCATATATATCCACTCTCAGCTTGGACAAGGTCTCTCAAACTGGACAATCTGCCAGCACCCGACTACTACAAGATCGTCCGCGCATCCGCCGCCATGTATTAGTGAACGGTCAAGCTGTGGGCCAAGCGCACATATACCTCGGTGGCAAATATAAAGGTCCATCCGGCACCCTGTTCAAGATGTACTACGATCCGGAAAAGCATCTACTTCGATTTCAGACCCAAGATGGCCAGCCCCTTCCCGAATACACTGACATCGACCTCATTTCGAAGGCCGCTTCAGTTGGCTACCGACCACTTCTAATTCTCGCACACTCCGAAGGCCTAATTCCTACTGTTCCGGGTGAGCATAGTTCTATCGCAGTGTGCATATCGATACTCAACGAGCTCGGATAGACGGATACCTTCCCTCCCTCGATTTGCAAACCAACACGAAGAGTGGCTACTACATCCGAGCGAACAGGGAGGCTACTCCTTCGTCCCCGATTTACCGTTCAACAATCTTGTTTCCGAGGGGTCTAGGGAATACCCTTTTGGCATTCAGACTTTCCGAGCCGGAGAAATTTCAATACCTTCGATTCTTCCCTTATATACACGAAGACCAAACCCTTCGCTTTTGGGATGTTGAGCGTGGTGCCGATGCCCCTCTGAAGATGAAGAAAAGTGCTAGACCTTGGGAACCTCAGTATGTCAAAAAGCGATTTCCTGAGCTCTTCGAGCATGCAAAGCGACTCGGATATTGGAAGGAGTTCTGAACATGACCTGGCAAGTGAACAGAGCCGTTGCAACTCATCCATGAGCTGACATTTTTTTTTGCCATCAGAAGGCTTCATCAACATCACGCAATCCAACTAGACCCTCAAAGAGCTCGACACCAAAGCCCATTGAAACACGAGAGGCCGCGAGGGCCGATCCCGTCCTACGATGATGGCCCCACACCCTATTCTACTTGTCAAGCATTCCACCTCACGATAAACTTGTGTCAAATCTATCATTAAATAATAGGGACTTGGGCATCTCCGAGTTTTAGCTTCGCGCACGTCTTACATCGTATTCTGATATTAGAGTAATGGAGATGTTACTCGGAAGACCCCCGGGGTGGTTATCTCAGGGAGTTTGGCTGCAGGATGTGGTCGAGTTAGCTGTCAAGACCAAGCGGTAGAGAACGTTTAGCGTCATGTGATAAGCGTTTAGATGATCCGCATGACCAAGTGCGGTCAGTCAATAAGCATCGGCATCTCCGAGTCGTCTCCGCAAAAATCCTTGCTCTTACTGTAGGTTGTGTTTGGTATTGAACTGTAGTTGACCGCCGGTTGCATCGTCCGAACTCTCGTTCTGCGACGATTAAAGCGCAAATATCGATTATTCGGCTATATCAATAGTTCATAATAGTGCTCATCTGCGGGACTTGTCACGCAGAGGCTCTTTTCTACTCTGGCCAGGCTGGACGATATCACGTGAACATGTTTGCTTGTTTGTTGTTCATTTCTTCCCACCTCCAACCGAGCCACCTCAACTGTTTGGATTCGACCTCAATAGATTGGAGTGTGGCGCTGTCAAGTCCGAACCAACCGCTGAGGGAGCCGAATGAAGTTTGTACTGATGCCAGTATGTCGTATTGCTACCGCCGTCCCTCTCATTGACTTTACTCATCCGCCTCCAGCATCGCATTTGGCCCGCTGGGCGGTTTCCTCCACCATGGTTCCACTCCGTCCGAAAATATGGTGATATGCCTGTACCATCGATATCACCAGATTCGTTCAAGGTCACGTCATCGGCTAAATCCGTTCCTGGCGTCATGTATCGATTCTACCAGGTCTCAGTACAAGACGGGTTTCAAGGCACTTTCGAGGAATTCAGTAAAGGAAATCGCTTTCACATCTATGAACGAGCCGTAAAGCTTGGTAAATTCAAAGGTACATTTGATGCCTGGCGGTATGAGGTTACCCTTCGCAAACCTGGAAGTACGTAAACCTTAGCTTTGCGATCAAATAAGCATACTCTCTGACTTCCTCCAGATTGCGCATATATATCCACTCTCCGTTTGCCCAAAGTCTCTCAAATTGGACAATTAGCTGCTGTTACTCGTCGCGAAAGTGCGATGGTCATAAGGCGCCCTGTTCTATTAGATGGCCAAGCTGTGGGCAACGCGACCATCTTCATCAACCGCAAGTACAAAGCCCTGCCCGGCACTCTTTTGAGAATGTATTACGATCCAGAAAATCATCTGCTGCGATTTCAAGCGCAAGATGGCGAACCTCTGCCCAAGTATACAGATATAGACCTCATTTCGAAGGCCACGTCTCAGGGGTACCGACCTCTTCTCGTTCTCGCACACGCCGAAGGCTTAATTCCAAGTGTTCTGGGTAAGGGTCCCTCTATTACACCGTGCACACCTATTACTAACGGTGTCAAAACAGACGGTTATCTTTCCTCCTTCGATTTTCGAACCAACATAAAGAGCGGCTACTACCTTCGAGCGAATAGGAACTGTACGACGCCAACCCCATCATACTATGAAACGATTTCGCTTCCGGGCACCCTAGGTAACATGGGTATAGTATTCAAGCTCTCAGAGCCCGAGAATTTCGAACACCTTCGATTCTTCCCTTATATCCACGAAGACCAAACCCTCCGCTTCTGGGATGTTGAGCGGGGTGTCGATGCTCCTCTGAAGACGAAGAACGGTATTGGACAATGGGAACCCGAGTACGTCAAAAAGCGATTCCCTAGGCTTTTTGATCATGCAAAGCGCCTCGGGTATTGGAATGAGTTCTGACGTGGCTGGGCAAGTGAATCGAGCTGTTGCATCCCCTCCATTGGCTAACCTCTTTTAGCATCAGATTCCTTCAAGTCGATGCTGCTCTCGATCAAATATTTTGAGCTTAAAGTGCATTGAAGGATAAGAAGCTGCGAGGACCGACCTGGCCCTACGACTATGGCTCCACACCCGATTTCGCTTGTCAAAAATTCCAATTCTCAACAAAGCGGTATCCAATTTATCGTTAAACAAGAAGTAATCGAGTATCTCAAGGTTGCATCTTTGCGTGCGTCTTGGATTCTATTTCGGCACTGGAGTGATGGAGATGTTGCTCGGAAGAGACAGGTGATGATTTCAGTGTTGTGTAAGCAGGATGTCCAAGAAGTAGCTAGTCAGGACCGAGCTGTTAAAGAACAAATAGCGCGATGTGACCATAGCCCCTTGGATAATCCGCACCACAACGTGCGATCAGACAATAAGCGCTCGCGCCTTCGAAAAGTTTTCACGACAATACTTGCATCTTATACTCTGTGCATGGTACTAATGGGCCGTCGGACGCATCGACGAACACTACGTAGTTGCGTCGTCGAAGCCCTTGTTGGGCTGTAGTCGAAGCAAAAATATCGATGGCGTTGGATGAACAGTCCCTACTGGTGCCCAGCTGTGAGACCTGTGGCGCAGATGACCTCTGCCACCACTGTGGCTAGCAATGGAAGATATCATGTGAACATGTTTGTTCGTGGTTGCTCACAACTTTCCAAGCCCAGGCATTTCAGCTCTTGCGATCCAATTAAAGTGATACTTTGTTGTCGAATCCGAACCAACCGGCTGAAGCATTAGAATGAAGTCTGTACTGACGCAGGTACGTCGCGTTGCAGTAGCCGTTCCCCCTCATTGATCAGACTTTACTCCATTCACCCCAGCATCGGATTTGCTCGTTGAGGCGTTTTCCTGCACAACTATGGGTCCTGTCCATCCGAAAATACAGTGGCGCACCCGGGCAATCATCGAATCTGCCCCAATCCACATCATCAGTTAAAGTTGTTCCCGACATCATGCGTCGGCTCTACGAGGTCTCCAAACAAGACGGGTTTGAAGGTACTTTCGAAGAATTCAGCAGGCGAACGCCCTTTCACGTCTATCAACGAGCTGTCAAACTCGGGAATTTTCAAGGTACATACGATGCCTGGCGTTATGAGATCGCCAACCGCACACCTGGGTGTATGTAAGAGTGGTTTTGCAACGAGTATACCGCGTGGCGAATGACCCCGTTGTCGTCGACTCCATCCAGGTTGTGCATATATATCCACTCTGCATTTGAACTCTCAAACTGAACAGCTTGTTAGTCTTTCGCCCCACGTATGCTCTATGTACGTGAAGCATCCTGTCCTGGTGGATGGTCAATCTGCGGGCCATGCGAAAATCTATCTCAACCACAAATACCAAGCTCCATCTGGCACTCTTTTGAGACTGTATTACGATCCAAAAATGCACCTACTACGCTTTCAGACGCAAGATGGCGAGCCTCTGCCTAAATACACAGACATAGACGTCCTTTCAAAGGCTGCTTCACGGGGATACCGACCTCTCCTTGCCCTCGCGCATTTTGAAGGCCTCATTTCTATCGTTCCAGGTGAGCAGGGGCTCTATTGCATTATTTATATCGATCGCTGACAGAGTCTAAATAGACGGGTCCCTTCCTTCCTTCGATTTGCGAATCAACCTGAAGAGTGGATACTACATCCGAGCGAACAGAGGCTCGAATACATCAACAACATACCACGCAACAATTTCGTTTCCGGGAACTTTAGGAATAACACGTGTCCAGTTCCGACTGTCCGAACCAGAGAAGTTCGAATACCTCCGGTTCTTCCCTTATATCCACGCAGACCAAACCTTCCGGTTCTGGGATGTTGAACGCGGTGTCGACGCCCCCCTGAAGAAGAACCGCCATGCTAGACCCTGGGAACCTCAGTACGTTAAAAAGCGCTTCCCTGGGCTCTTCGAGCATGCGAAGCGACTCGGATATTGGAATGAGTTCTGACATGGGCAAGTGGACCGGTCTGGTGTAACCTCTTCGTTAGCTTATATCTTTGCTTCCTGCGATTCGCAATTCGGGTTTTCAGAGAGTTTGACCGTCAATCCCATCGGAGAACATTAGGCTGGGGCCGATCCAGTCCTGCGAAGACCCGCTTCCCGCTTAAATTCCCTTGGCAGACACTCAATCAACAAGAGAACGGTAGAATATCTATTATCGATATCAAATATGCGGACTCGAATATCTCAAAGCTGTAGCGTCGTGTATTTCTTACGCTCTTTCCTTGGGCTTGAGGGTAGTGGAGATATTGCACGGAAAAGACGGGCAATCATTCTGGGCTTTGTCAACAGGAAGTCCAAGAGTTTGTTAGTGAATACTAAGCGGCTATAGAACGGTTAGCGTGATGGAACCGTAAGCGTTTGGCTGATCCGCGCGAATGCGATGCTTTGTGGTCAGCTCTGCTTTCCCGAAAACGAACGGCGAATAGTCAACATACCCGCGTCTTCGAAGGATTTGTCACAGCAATCCTCACCTAAGACGTGATAAAATCCCATTGCAGCTACTCGGCGATCGGCAGATCCTGGGGCTAAATATTCGCCAAAAGAAACAGACTTGGACGCTGGGTCGACGTTGGCGACGAGGTGACTGTAGTCAAATAGAGGAATATCCATTTATCCTGCCGTGCTGCGATCAAATTGGAAAGCGTCACGTACGTCAAGAATCTCGCCGAGCCGATCTCCATTGTCCGCTGCATCGTGATGAGGCTCATGTCCGTCATTTGCGAGTCTTCCGCAGCTTCGAGGGCTTAAACATTTGGGTAAGCTTCCTTCGATCTCGGATGTCGACATATCGGCGAATGGCTTACAACCACCAGCGTCTTCGGGTCGAATCTCTTCGTCGAATGTGAAAGAGTGGCCGAATTCCATCCTGTAGGGGACACTGTTAGCTCATACGAGGACGATTGCCCGGCTGGTGCCGCGTACGCATTCTCGTCCTCCTGTCCCACCCGAACGATAGATAGCGAACGACTTCGACGCATTCTTCCCGGGGTATTCACAGTGTAGTCAGCGGGAGCAGCTTCCGGAACCACAGCATCAATTTCCCATGGAGCATTTGAGGTGCGCTGAAAGGCAGGTTGAGGCTTTTTGTTGTTGTTGAGGTGGCTTCCAAGATCGGAGGATGGTAAAGACGACCCGCGACGACCTTGTTCGGGTTCCTAATTATACCACACCAAATGCAAAATGGACGTTAATGCAACTTTGGACACCCTCGTATTCATCATCCCTACAGCGCTCCCTAAATGTGGCACGCCGCCATCGTCCCGAACGTCTTGCATCCAATCCATGTTGTCGTCAACTCCATAATAAACCCTCATCAGTCGGCGTATAACAAGCGATTTAGATCATATTGCTCACAGGGCATGTTTCCCCCGTTCGTGTCATCGGAGGGGAACCCGTTTAGAGCACCGAGGTCTGCGGCAAAGCCCAGCCCTTCTTCAACTCCATCATTTTTATCCTTCTTTGTAGTCTTGCGTCGTTTTTTTGGAAGAGCTGACCTCGTGTCAGATAAGTGTTGGAGCTCCCATGGTCATCGTCAACAACAAACCTGGTACCGCGAACCCGTCGTCGATCTGAGCTCTGCCTTGGGCAGAGAAAGCACTATGTTGGGTCTTGAGGATGTCTTTGTACCAGGATACCATCCCTGGATCAATAGCTAGAATAAAGAAGTCTAGGTCAGCGGGAGGATGGTGTCGCGTTACCCGTTTTGGCCAGGCTGCTGTTCTAAGAAGCTCCAAGGGATTCCAAGATTGATGAAGGAATGACACGCTTGTCCCGACAAAATACATGGGTTGGATGTTGATAGGATGGGCGGTGATATGTTGAGATCGTTCTTTTCTGCCAAGAAAGAGACTGAAGAGGCAGCAAGGGACGTTACGACTCACCACCAAGGAGGGGTCCTGTTAGAACACTATCTCAGCCTAAGTCAATTGGTAGCCTTACCACAAACACTCACCCTGGATCATCGATTGTACTAAGTTGGCGGTTTCAAAGCGACGCTGCTTGAGAAGCATCTCCCTCCTTTCCTTCTTCATCCTCTCCTCGTATCCTTCACGGTTCTGAAGCAACTCTTGCTCTGACAGCTCGATTTTTTCATCCCAGAGCGGCATATCCACATTCTGCTGCTTGCGTTTCTTCGCCTGGGTCTTAGGCTGAGGCGTGCGGACAGGAGGCTCTTGTGGCATCTCATCGGCGAAGGCTAGTTCGAGGAACTGAGATTGACCAACGTCACCAGACGAAGAGATATCAGGAAGAGCAGGGTCGCCGAATACGAGGTCTGAGCTTGGAGTCTGAGTAGTAACTGTCAGTGTTAGGTATCTATGCCAACATCATAGACCCTCTGACCTTTCGTTGTCCTGCACTGGACGCGGTCCGATCACGTCTAGCTTTGATCGGGGTAGCCACAGTACTCGCATGCCGGGCAGCGCTGACATCTTGTTCCTGTTCATCGTTGAGTGGTTGAATCCTTCGCAAGTTTTGAGTCTACGACGCTCGTTCATCGGTGCAGTTACTCACTCGTCGTGGTAACCGCCTTCACCCATATCGTAGGCTTTGCCATCCATCCCGTCCCCAAAATCTAGTCCCAGATCGAACCCGAGGTCGACCTGATCCCCGTCAAAAAATTGTTCGTCCGGGTCCACGAAGGGGTCGTCTGACGGTCCACTGAAGTCCGGTACTTTCTCGGGAAGTAGGTTCAGTCTTCGACGTTCATCGGCGGACTGAGTACCCTGGGATAGATAGGATGGTGGCCTGTTGATCGTAGCACGGACTTGAGGTTCATCTTGGGAGAGCGAGGGAGTTGGTTGGCGGATTATAGGTTCAATCCATACCTATTCGCGTATGAGAATTTCTTTGGATCCTATTGATGAATGGCGACAGAAACGTACCACATCCAACACATCCAAATCGATATCGAAAAACGTATCTCTCAACGTCAATTGATCCTTACTAGGTAGAAAGATTCGTCATGTCAGTTTCATACTCGCCGAGACCCTTTCTCCCTACCTCAGGGTGAGAGGGCCTTGAAGTTGGTTTTCTGCGGCGGTTATCTCGACAAACGCACGCTTGAGGGTGGTAAAGCAGGTCATGACGTCGTTGTAGAACATTTCGTGCTGAGCTCGATGTACCCTGAAGTGCTCGACCATTGCTTGAGCAAAGACACTCCGCATCTGGTCACCATGGACGCACCTCGCCACGCCCACAAGCAAATTACTCGAAAGCCTCAGAGCGAGAGGCTCTTCAGGCTCAGCAATCATGTCACATAGCTTGGATATGTCAGCTGAGAGAATTGATTTTTTATTTAGCTTCTTGAAGGAGGCTTTCGACCCAATCGTGGCAGCAAGCCTGAATGCGATAAAGTTGTCGTCATGAACGGGACGGTTCGTTGAGCTGGTCCGTACCACAGGAGTCCTAGTCCGCTCTCTCGTTTCAGTAAAAGTTCCGTCGAGAAGAACATGCTTGCTGGATAAAATTGACTATCGTGAGGTATGGCGGGAAGTGGGGGAGGGCTGGCGCTCTGGTGCGGATTTAGGGCTTTTATAGCCGTCAGGATACTTGGGTGGAGGCTGGAAGCGCCCGTGTCTCGCTGAGGCGAGACGGGAGCCGGAAAGACTGTCCAATGGAGCCAGGACTCAAGAACAGCAAGAAGCAAGAAAGTGAGTAGAGACCGCATTAAGTGGTAAATAATAGACAGGGGATAAGAATATAGTTTAACAACAGCGCCACCTCCCTTCGTCAGACTTGTTGTGCATTAACTACTTATTCTTCCCGGGCAGGCGCGCGTACGGGATGACCCACGTCCTTCACCGAGCCCCAATAACCTAGACTGTGCGCAAACTTGAATAGTTGCGGTATCCTCTTTTGGACTTCTTGAGGTCTCCAGTTCCTCGATTCGAGGCCCCATCTCACATCGAGGTCTTTACTTCGCTCCACGTCCCAGAAACGCAAGGTTTGATCTTCGTGGATGTAAGGGAAGAAGCGAACATATTGTTTGGGCGGACCAGAAAGCATGAACCGAAATCTGAACGATCTCGAGGCCTCCGGGAGCGAAATCGCGGGTTGGTAGAGTCCGGTCTTCTGGATGTTCGCTCGAATGTAATACCCGCTGTCAAGATTGGCTTGGAAGTCCAGAGTAGTGAGGCGACCACCTGCACGCTCTTTGTCAGCATTCAACAAGAGATTCAAAGGTATTTACACTTACTTGGAACCTTATCCACGAGACCTTCTGCATGGGCTAGAAGAAGAAGCGGACGCATTCCATAGTGGTGGGCTTTGGAAACCAGGTCAATATCCGTTGCTTCTGAAAGAGGCTCTCCGTCCTCATCCTGGAAACGGAGTAGACCCATGTCCCGGTCATAATACATCGTGACAAGATTTCCAGGGGGCACCGTATCCGGAGGAAAATAGAACTCCGCCCGACCAATGTCTTGCCCGTCCACGAGGACTTCGCGGGACACGAATGGGCGATAATGGCGGTTTCGAATATTCAAGTATTGCTTTTCTTCTACGACTTTGCTCTGTTGC
This sequence comes from Tulasnella sp. 417, assembly GCA_019633465.1. Taxonomy (NCBI): domain Eukaryota; kingdom Fungi; phylum Basidiomycota; class Agaricomycetes; order Cantharellales; family Tulasnellaceae; genus Tulasnella; species Tulasnella sp. 417. The sequence continues at coordinate 1,852 of WSTY01000300.1, read as the reverse complement.
AGAGTGGATATGAAGGCACATGCTGAAAAGGCGATAGATCAACGGAGGGTTTGTTTGCCAGTCTTCGCACTGCACCCACCTCCTGGCACACGGTTCCCCCCAGGCCGCTGAAGCAACCAAGCGTCGTAGCTTTCGGTAACTTTTCCGGATTGAACTGCAAGGTTGTAGTGTCGCAAATACCTGTTTTTGCGTTTCGACTGGTCGGAAGCTCCAGGAATCGCCTGTGAATGCGTGTATGATTCAGAGCCGGACTATTGGGATTTAGGATATAGATATACCTCAGCGTGTGGCGGAGTAACCTGCGATATTGAATACGAGCGAGCAGGACATAGTCGGATGGGTGGCCGAAATAATGCAATTCCCCTCTAGAATGGACGAGCATCAAACGAAAGAAGACTAACAACTGAGAAAAATAAATACTTACACGAATCATGTTTAAAGTCGATCGAAACGGTCTTCCTGCGATACTTAGTTTGCGTTGTGTGACTGGAGCCGAGTCTTGCCAAGGGTCTTTCGAATATTAAAGACAGATAGAAAAATTCGTTCAGAAGAGGAAAAATATTGATTTAGAATCTTCCAGCAAGTTCAATTCGATTCCGCAGATTGTGTCAAGGGTGAGGGCGTAGTTTGGAGCGAGATATGTGCGTACTGAGTTGGTTGCCAGGTGTCGATTCTCGAGCCGTGCGAACAGTCCGCCCCCGAACCGTGAGCCCTCATGTACCAGGCTCCTCCAGAAGAGAAGCCCATAACTTGCAACGGCTTAGGCTAGGTTAAACAAATCTATCAAGGTAGCTAAAATACTTCCATATGCATTAAGTTTTGAAATCTCAACTCGAACTCAAGACCTCCAGCACATCATTCAGCCCTCCCGCGACTTCAGGCCCAAGTCCCGTGCCAAAGTCGACGCCGAACGCGCCTCATAGGCTCGTGCGAACTAAGGGAACTGTGAGAGTGAAACCTTTAGAAGTAAAATGACCTAGAACAAAACGCTTATTTTTGGAAATGCGGGGCTTAGGATTTAGGGAGTGCCAGGGGAAGGGGACGTGGGGAATGCGCCTCCAGGCTTTCGCCGAGCACAAAAAGAGCTCCACGTCATTTGCCCTAATCTATCATGACCATGCTGCGGCGTTCAAGCGACTAATTTCGCAAATATCTGATTTGCTCGTTACTTAGGTTGATCTTCTCAGCCGCTTTATGACGGGGATCTTGGGTCGATCCAGGCGCTCACTTCATGCCAGAAGGAGAAGGGATTGTACTTGGCCTATTCGCGCAATTTTCCATTTGTTTTGAGGTATAAGATTTATATTCCGGGATAGGCCCTTGCACTAATAAGCCCGAGTAAGTCGAGAATGGGCGGTCACCGTCCTCCGCGTAGGATTTCGATGCATATGCATTAACCTAGTTCGAGTGTCCGTCGAAATACGCTTGTGCTGCCCAGAACCAACGATCATCCTTGTTCTGATAGCTTCCAATAACGGAAACAGATGCGGGCAGGGCCTCGAGAATTCAGGAGGTGGCAAGGAAACTGAAGAGTGGGCTACCGGCAGAACTTGTTCCTCACCCCATATGATATCCATGGAGTCTTTCTAAGTTGTTACCTGCATCCAGCGAGAAGCAATCTGCTACAGAAGCTTGGGTATACTCCTCCGCAATTGCTTTAAGGTTAAATCCCGCCCTCCTCCACAGGAACCCTTCAGCACGGCCGCCCTCGAATCATATAAGAGAGTGTAACATGAACTGGACCAACGTGGGGCTTAAGTACATCTTCATCGATAGCAGTTGATGTCTTGACGTTGCAGTGCCAAGGTTGGTGCGTTTAAGCATCACGGTCCTCTGGCCCTGTGGTCGCGGT
>WSTY01000299.1:0-23267 GCA_019633465.1 Tulasnella sp. 417 | reverse complement strand
CGAATTACGATGGCCACCCAACCAATCAAGCTTTCTTCCAAGCCGGAATATGCGTCATTCGTTGACAGCTTTGACACGTTCATGTTCGACTGCGATGGCGTATTGTGGCACGACGAGTCGCTCGTCCCTGGCGCGGTGCAGGTTTTGGAGCACTTGCGAGCGTTGAGTGAGTTGGAAGGCGAGCCGTGGCATTGAAAATATTCCACGCTGACGATTCCATCTAGAGAAGAAGATTATCTTTGTAACGAACAATGCTACAAAGTCCAGGAAGAACTACAAGAAGAAGTTTGATAGGCTTGGAGTACAGGCTGAAGTCGTGAGTTGCACTTCGTTTGTCCTGCACTCTGACGCTGCGGCTGATTTGTTTTTGCGCAACGTAGGACGAGGTCTTTGGATCGGCATATGCTTCTGCGGTGTATATTTCGTCGGTTCTTCAGCTGCCTAAAGACGAGAAGGTATATGTCATAGGACAGGCTGGGTTGGAAGAAGAGCTAGACGAGGAGGGAATCCAGCACATTGGCGGTACTGTGAGTGGGCATTTCGGCTATCTCCACCCACCACCGCACTCGAATTAACACGACCGAATATATTACCAGGATCCCGCCGACAAGACTTTGGATGCTTTCGACATCACCAAATTCGAGCGCGACCCTAAAGTTACCGTCGTTCTTGCCGGCCTCGACACGGCGATCAACTACACCAAGCTCGCCAAAGCCATGCAGTACCTCACGCGAAACCCAGGTTGTCGCTTCATTGCAACGAACGAAGATTCCACGTACCCTGTTGCAGGAGGCCAATTTCTCCCGGGAGCTGGAGCCATCAGCGCACCGTTGAGGTACATCACCAAGACCGACCCCCTTTCGATCGGCAAGCCGAACCAGGCAATGATGGACACCATAAAGGCAAAGTGAGGAGAAGTATTTGCCTTCTGGGAGATCCACATCTGACGATTCTTCCCTTCATCAGGCACCACTTTGATCCAACGAGAACCGTCATGATTGGGGATCGTCTCGATACCGACATCATTTTTGGAAACAAGGGTGGTTGCTCGACGTTGCTTGTACTAACCGGTGAGGGCTAGCTCTGTGCAGATGCGAGTGCTTTTGAAAACTCACCTACAGATGACCGTGACAGGTGTTGCGAAGGAGTCCGACCTTCAACCTCAAGCCAATCCACCCGTGTTGCCTGACTATATCGTAGATTCTCTTGGTGACCTTGCCGTTCTGAAAAATTAGAAGTATAGACGTGTTTAGAACAGAATAGAATGTATCACTTGGTTGTCACCTGCTGGGTCCTAGATCTAGGATCCGGCTCGGCGGTTGCAGGGTGAGAAAAGTAGAGTTTATCCAATCCGACGGACACCGCAGAATGTTCGTTGCGTGGACTCGCGAAAATCAATCCTGTGCGTCGGTGCTTTGAGCACACAACGAAATGGGCTTATTGATCACCCGGATTCACTCCCACCCTCCACCTCACTGCCGTCGCTCTACTTAAAGATAATATGTCATCCGAATCACCTCTCAGGCGCGATCCATAGGTTGCTCCTTCCTTCAAAAGACTCTCATACCCTTTCCACGGCCTCGCTCTTATTCGAATTTCTATGGCTACCCAACCTATCAAACTCTCATAGAGCGGAATATGCGTCGTTCGTCGACCAGTTTGACACTTTCATGTTCGACTGCGACGGCGTATTATGGCACGGGGATTCGCTTATCCCTGGCACGGCGCAAGTTTTGGAGCACTTGCGGGCGTTGAGTGAGTTGGAAGGCGAGCCCGTGGCACTGAAAATATTCCACGCTGACGATTCCATCCAGAGAAGAAGATCATCTTTGTAACAAACACTGCTACAACATCTAGGAAGAACTACAAGAAGAAGTTTGATAGGCTTGGAGTACAGGCTGAAGTGGTGAGGGGGCACTTCGTTTGTCCTGCACTTGCCGGGCGCTGCGGGGCTAACGTGTTCTTGCGAAATATAGGACGAGATCTTTGGATCGGCATATGCTTCTGCAGTGTATCTTTCCTCGGTTCTTCAGCTGCCTAAAGACGAGAAGGTATATGTCATAGGACAGGCTGGGTTGGAAGAAGAGCTGAACGGGGAAGGAATTCAACACATTGGCGGTACTGTGAGTGGACATTCCCCGTGATCTCCATCCACCACCACACTCGAATTAACACACCCGAATATATTATCAGGATCCCGCAGACAAGACTCTTGACGCTTTTGACATTACCAAATTCGAGCGCGACCCTAAAGTGACCGTCGTCCTGGCCGGCGGGGACACGGCGATCAACTACACTAAGCTTGCCAAAGCCATGCAATACCTCACGCGGAACCCAGGCTGCCGCTTCATCGCAACGAACGAAGATTCCACGTACCCTGTTGCAGGAGGTCACTTCCTCCCCGGTGCTGGATCTCTCAGCGCGCCATTGAGGTACATCACCAAGGCCAACCCCATTGCGATTGGAAAGCCCAACCAGGCAATGATGGACACTATAAGGGCAAAGTGAGTACCAGTTTCTTTGGCTCCGGAGGGTTCCTATCTGACGATTCTGTCCTTCATCAGGCACCATTTCGATCCAAAGAAACCGTTATGGTTGGGGATCGTCTCGATACCGACATACTTTTTGGAAATCAAAGCGGATGCTCGACATTGCTCGTGTTTACTGGTAAGAATTAGCTGCATGCGAACCTGTGTGCTTTGAAATCTCATTTGTGAATGATCGTGGCAGGCGTTGCGAAGGAGGCTGAGCTTCGTGCGGAGGCGAATCCGCCCGTGTTGCCTGACTTTATCGTGGATTCTCTCGGTAATCTGGCTGTATTGAAAACTTAGTTATAGATGTATTTAGAGTAGATTAGAAGTATCTTGGGTGGACTATCACTTTAATCGCTGCCCGGTCTGCGCAAGCCGGGGGGATCTGCGCTCCGCAGTGCCTGAGAAACGTAGAGTTCGAATTGCTGGTTGGAATTCCAACGCAGATCGAGCGCAGCGACCAACTTCGCCTCCTGTCGTCATCTCCACACCGCTGCTCTCCCAGCGAAGTTCCGACCAAGGATGCGTTTTCCAATCATTCTCTTTACTCTAATTACATCCACTCTCGCTGCTAGCCAGGAGGCTCAGGTCTACCTCTTACCTCCAAATCCCGTTCAGCACCACGAAGCACCAGCACTGAATCCGACCGAGGCCAATACCCTGATCTCGCACCACTTGGGATTGGACGTTTATGAGAACCTTCCCGATCAGGTTGAAGGATGGTGGCATAAAGTGACCGGTTGGGTCTATGGGAACGTCGTGACGAACGGAGTCGGACAGGGACCGCAGGACGCAGTCCTCATTGTAATCCAGAGCGACCACCCAGAAGGTTGGCATCTCAGTCCTCCTGTGCTTACTAAACATGCTAAACAAGAGGTCCCGGTGCCTATGAACAGACTTCATACCATCTGACATGAAGCAGTCGTTCACCATTCCCGACGCACCTTCCGCAAGCATGTTCACCGACCTTATTCACGCCTACACCGAACGCGCAAGCCACCTCTTCGACTCCGTATTCTCCTCTCTCTCGCCTCTTTTGGCAGCCATCAAGGAGACCCCGGCGTACAAGCAGCTGTTGGATATCTTTGACCTTGCCGGGGAAGGAGCCAGCCATTTTGTGGAGGAGTTTGGACGGATCGTTGAATGGGTTGACGAAGAGCTTGAGGGGAAGTCAAAGGCAGCGAAATCCGATGAGGACAAGTTCTCAGCCTTCGAGGTGAAAGGCCTCGCTGAGGTGGAGAAGGCCTACGGCAGGCAAAGCGAGCAATACATTACCGCTGCGAAATCCATGCAGGCGGTCCTTAGCAATGTACGGCAGTCCTTTTTATATGAGAGCCTTTCCACTCACACCATTCCTTACCGACTACTCTAGCCCCATCTGCAGGAACGCAAGGTTGCGGTCGTGGTCGTCCCCCCAGAGATCGCTCGTCGACAGAAACGCGCCCCTCAATCCTCCGCAGACTCTTCCCTTGTCACTACCTCAAGCAACAAGGTCGTTTTCTCTGTGTCCACATGCTTCAAGACCAACGAAACTTGCACCGAGAAGACCAGCAGTTGCTCTGGACATGGTAGCTGCAACCCAGTGACTATTGCCGGAAAGACATGCTACACTTGCTCTTGCTCCATTACCAAAAACGAAAAAGGACGGCGACAATGGTGGGCTGGACAGGCTTGTGAACGCCTTGATATGAGCACGTAAGGCCTCTCTCGCAGTCGCTCAACCTTTTGATTCGATGCCTGACAATTCTCGTTGTTCCCACTTACTTCAGCCCGTTCACCCTCCTTGCAGGAACTGCCCTCGTTTTGATCGTCCTAGTTGTGTTCTCGATTGGGCTCCTTCAGGCGGTCGGATACGAACAATTACCCAATACTTTGACTGCCGCCGCTTCAGCCCATCCGAAGAGAGAGTAGTAGACGAGTGTACTACCATAATATATGTTCCTAGTTCCCTCCTCGAGCAGCCATTCGAATTTTGGGAGAGGCTTCTATGCATTTGACCTCGGACAAATTCTCCGAAATCTCCGCCGTTCGAAGCATAAAAGAAGCTGCGTCATGAAATTTGCAAGGTTCTTCAGTTACTTCATCCCCCGTCACCAAATCCGTCCCGCTCGACTTGCTCCCTTTGGGATGTCGTTCTGGGAATCGAACAACGGGTCAGTGCACTGGAGATCAACAGGTTTGGTGCAGCCGTTTCAGTGCCACTTAGTTTCTTGGCGTTCTCTTGTTTTCCGATGGGAACCTCATTTGTACCGTGGCTTACAATCATTGTACGCTAATTAGTCTCACTGTCACTACTCCGGGTGGGATAGATTCTTGTTGAGCATTCTACTGTCTTGTCATGCTTCATCTAGTCTGAGGCATTTTCGGCGTGTTGAGATAGCCATCTCAAGTTGGGAGCACTGGCTCGCGAGAACAGGACTAAGGATTAGTGCCCATGGACGGCGTTGCAAACGAAAACAATCGATTGGTCTTCAAGATGGAAGTACTTATGAGTAATAATTTGATGAGATGTGGGATCATGAGTTTTAAAGATACAGTAAGCGTTACAACGCTGGACGAACGACCGCAAAAGATGGCAATCCAACTATATATCCTCCCAACGACCACGGCTCGCAAAGCGAGGGGTGTCTAGTTTCCGAATAGTTCCCGGAGCTCCTCATTCTTGCGCCGGGTTTCAGCCTCGACGGCCTCGGGATTTTCGCTCTCCCATCGCCGAATCATGGAGAACCAAACTTCTAGCTCAGCTTGGGTCCGTCCTTCGAAGGATCCCCTCGCCAGTCCCTCAGGATCGTATCTAGCAGCGTAAAACGGGTAATATCCCCTCTCGAACGAGATATCCTCTACCCTGGCAGAGCGCTCCATTGCTTCTTTAAAGGCTTTAGCATCCCAGCTCGGTGGCAGTGCTGGGATAACCGATTTGGCGATAGCGTCCCAAACGTATTGCAGGTAGGGGCCTGGGCAGGGCATAAGTTGCTGCTGCTTCGATGATCTCGTGGCAGCTCCGTCTTGCATACAGGGTGGACTCTCGACACCCCCAGTGCTCCACGCAGGTGTGGAGACAGCCGATGGTTGACCGGGCGAGGCGGGAGTTTCTGGACTCGTCGCATACATCGTCGATCGAGACGGGGGAGATGAACTGCTCGCTGACCGAACCAATGCAGAGGGTGGAATCGATCTCGACAGAGTAAGAGCCGAGGTGGGACCCAAATATTGGATCTCGTCGCTGTCTTGGTTCGACTTGTATTGCGGAAGACAGATTCTTTTTCTGGAAACCTGGCGTTGGTGCGACGGCCGCTCGAGAGACTTGCCAGTTCCGCCTGTTTCGGTGGTTCGTTCGAGAGAAGCTTCGTCTTCCCTGGTCCTCTTCACCCCAGCGACTTTCGGCATGGCTGATATTGCCGTAACCGTATCGAGTGACCGAGTGAGCCGAAGTGGAATAGAACCTTGACCATCATGCGAGGCGATGGCGTTGGAAACTTCACTCGGTTTGGTAAGGGAAACTGTTGGAACACGTCCTGGTTGGGAAAAGCTTCGAGTCGCGGATTGATGGGTCGCTTCCTGGTTAACTACTCCAGCTCCTGAAGGTCCAGCTCCACGAGTCGGGAATGTGTAGCGATGGAGGTCGGCAGGATGAACAGTCCGTTGCCACAAACCTTGGCTGGCATTCGAGTGCTGCCAAAGCCGTAGATATGAGTGACGAGAGAGAAGAAATGCATTGCATTCACGTACGTGTAGTGTCGCGGTACTGACCAGCTTCGCCTCTGGCATTGACCTCGAAGGCATGATGGAGTCGTGTAAAGCCGACCAGGAAGATTCATGCATCTTGGGATAGAAGGTGACATTGTTCATGCTGGTAGACGAAGGCTGAAGTGCAATCTTCGGATAGGACAGGCGTTAGAGAAGGGCGTCAAGGATGATCAAGCAGAAGGTTTCGTACCTGCCCAAGGAAAGCATCACCCGGCTGAGACGCAAATATCGGATACGGGGTGGACGTTGGAGGCTGAAGCCTTTCAGAAGGAGGATAGTGGGCAAGAGGTTGGCTTTGGAGGGAGGTCCATTGCGAGCTAGACTGATGCGGTGGTACTCCGCTTTGTGCTGAAGGGGGATGGATAAAGTTGCGGGTACCTGAATCCAGGATGAAAGGGGCTGCGCTTGATTTCACAAGATCGTCTCTTGCCATCGTGAACGAGGGGTGTTAGCTGGTGGGGATCGTTGGTGGGTGTGGATAGAAAGAAGGGGGGCGAGCGGAGTATAAGTACCCAAACTTTACCCCTACACATTGTTTGGTACGGCGTCGCTTTCAGTACTTGTTGTTCTGTGGTGGGCTGGATCTTTGACCGTGACGATCCCCTTTTTTTGTTCCCATTAATTGAGTTCGGGCCAGTTCACGTCCAAAGCTGCTCAGGTAATCAAACCCCTGTGGCAACCCCTTTCATCCGTGGCCGACGCCCTTGTACGATCGTTTTAGACAGAAAACGCGAAATGCCACCATCAGGGCGTTTGTATGGCAAAACCAAAAGAGGTTTTCGGTGAGTGAGGAAACAGGGGCTCTTCATCCGACAACCGAAATGTTATCATGATTACTTGTCCACAAACGCTCAAAGAACAAAAAGACGGCCTAGTTTCTCGCTCAGATTTTCCTGCCTCGGAACAAACTGACACTTGAAGTTTACCGGGGTACTATAGAATCGCCCCAGTAAGCTACCAAGCTCGAATAGAAATAAACGAACGACGCACCACATGGTATCAATGGTGAACCACTCCGAATCATTCCTCAACGGCGTCGTGTCCCCATCTACCCTCTCCAGTCGAAACGCCCATAGGATAGAGGCTGCCATAAGCCAAATAATCCTGAACGCCAACTCGTTCCCTGGACAGCTGCGACGCCCAAAACCAAAGATGAATTCTCGGGGGTCAAGTTCTGGGTCCGACCCGAGATAACGCTCAGGGTCAAATGTTGACGGGTTCGTATAGTAGCTTGCGTTTCGAGAGATCCCCCTACCAAAGGGCAATGGCGGAGGTAACTGTTAGTTGGCTGATTATGACGAGAAAAACATACTCTGTCGAGTCTTTGCATACCACGCGTTCGACACGACAGAAGTCCCTTTCGGGATGAAGTATCCATTGTAGAGATCATCCTCTACGGATATGTGAGGAAAACCTGCAAGGCGTCTCATCAACATGGCCGTCCACCCGCCCACTTATGCCTGAGAGACGGTGCTTACCTCCCGAGGTCAAGGGACACCATCGATAGTTCTCTATCACGACTGCACGCAAGTACGGCATGTCTTCAAGATCTTCTAGAGTCGGCAGCCAATTGGACCCCACGACGCGGTCGATTTCGGCGTGAGCTTTCGCTTGAACAGACGGAAACACGGTCATGGCCAGGAGGAGAGCGTGAAGAGAGAGGGAAGTCTAGGGAGGAGCATCTTCCGAGTAAATGCATGAGCGAATAATGCTAATGAGAAGGAATACTGACAGCGTCGGTGCCCGCTGCAGGAACGTAACAGGGGTCACATGATCAGCTTCGGTCACCAGCATCTATGCGGAGAAGAGCCTAAACTAACCAACGAGAAATGAAAAGGCGCTATGACGAATCGCCAATTCTGCGTTTTCCAATTGTTGAGCATCCTCCGATTCCTGCTGCCTGCGATATAGGTCCCGCAAGTTGTCCACCATAAAACAGGATTGACCGTCTGGGGCGCCTGAATTCTACATCACAGAGATCAGTCAACGTGTGTCATGGGTCTGGTCCTAGACTGCTCACAACGCTCTCCCGGGCGCTTTCAAACGCGCTCCGATCTATATCTTCGATCTCCTCATTCCATTTGGAAGCGTCGGGTTTGAACTTCATCTCTGGGAGGCAACCCTGGAGGTGCGGAACTGATATACAACTTTAGCTTAGAAGACACGTTTGCCAATAAAGGGCGGAAATAGCTTCTTACATGCGGAATTTCGGTCGACGATGTATCCTTGTGTCACTCCATTCACCGCTTCCGTGATATGTGAGCTCAGTTGCACATAGTTTCTTCCGTGTTTGTCTTCAAGTCTCCCGTAAGAGAGTTCTATTAGGCTTTCTGTCGTGATTCTAAAGTAATGTAGCCAAGTCAATCCAACCTGGACCTGCGGATGAGACGATCCAAAGACCCCCACACCTCTTCAACTCGGTCAAAATTCATTCTGCCGCTCGAGCAAAGACTCTATGTACTCCTTAGCCTTTCTCGTTAATAATGTGGAATAATCTCTCTTGACATTCTTGGGTGATAGAGCGTGTTTCAGAAGGTTGCGTTGCTTTCTCCATCGAGGCCCGGATTGACTGAATGGGGTCAGATCCTCCAGTCCTGTATCCGAAACAGCTGCTCGTTAGTGCCTCACCCCTGCGTCTGGAATGCAATCCGAGAGAGCAGAAAGACCTCACCGACCAGCTCTCCGGCCAGATCGAACCTCGGTCGGTCGACGTAAATTGAACCTCGGGCGTCTAGGAGTTCCTTCGCAGCTTCAATCGAATTCAAGACGAGCAGAGGTTGACCAGCGACGGTCAACCACGTCAAAGGTCCATACTTCTCTCCGAGTTTGGTCCAAGCGAGCGCAATTTTTGACTTCGGGATATCGAGTAGATCTTTATGCGCCAAAGAGATATGCGTTCATTATCTGTTAGAATGAAGGAGGGAAATAGTGAACAGAGGTGCTTACTGCCAATGATAGGGAGAGGCGTAGGCCCCGGTGGATAGGAAAAACGGCGCGCATTGGTTAAGTATCGGCTCATGAGAAACAGGGCGCCGACCCCTCCAATCGCGGCGAGGACAACCGGGGATTGCTCAGACAAATTCGAAGACATTAGAGAGGCAGGGGTGCTGCTCGCCATCAGTTCGATGAAAGTGAACATTTTATAGCCGCTGAGATGGAACGTATGCCTGGTGGAAAATGGTACCTTGAGGAATGGAAACTCTAAGCCGAGCATAGATCCGGTGACGTATCGGCGTGGGCGACACGCGATGCACCTCCCGCCCCTTGCGAACTGTCTGCGATCGCCCAAACGCTGTGTAATTCTATGCATCGCGATTTCCGTATCTGCGGTCGAAGCACTCATCCTCCCCAAGTGGACTTCGAGGTCCCAACCCACGGTTGCCGATTCCTATGGAGGGTTCGCCTCCTGGCGTAGTGCTTATTTTTGCGAGGGGATTGCACGGTCATTCGGGCTTTCTGGTGCATCGCGCGGCGAGAAGTTGGGGCTCTTAGATTAAGACGCCTTTGTTTTAGACTCGATTCAAGAGGAGGAGCGCCTCCTCTATATCGTCATCGACTATTTTGGTGCACTCTTCGGGAACAAATCCATAAGTGGCAGGTTTCCGAGAGACCTGAATGTCACCACCTCGGAAAGACATTATGCGGGAGAGAGTGATGTATGGTCTCAAAGGATTCTGAGATATAGTGGTATGTTGAGGTGGGGCCGAATTGCCGGGTGTCGGGGCAAAACGGTTCCGTCTCTCTGGGTCGGGATCAGCTCCGTTCTATGCCCACCTCCTTTCTGCTGGGACGTGGCTGAATGTGATATGGTGCAATGCTGACACTTTCATGCGGACCCCGACTGCAAGCGGGATGAAATAGGTGCCCTGGAGCCGAAGCTCGCCGCTCTCTCAATTCAAGTGTGTCATTCTATCCTGATGTAACATCATGCACGGTCGAGATACGATATGCCCACCCCTAATTAGCTCCTGGTACTTTGTGGCCATTTCTTTTAGAAGGAAACTTGGTATGGGGATTACGAAAAACGTCTCTTCGACCATGCCATCCCTCGAATTTGCTGATGTTACCAACTTCAGCCCTCCATGTCTCATGACGGTGTACGAATCGAAGCCTCTCGGTGACATCTGGCCAGGCGTGGCGCGATGAGTAATCATGAACGGGCGATCCGCAGGTCCGCCAGGTCCTGCGATGGGTTGCGTAGTCATGACTTCTTCCGATCGGAAGCTGTTAGTCCGAATCCACCGCACAGGCGAAGGGTTATGAGATTTGAAGAGACTGTTTTATCTCTATAATACGAGGACAATGCTGGGTCTGAAAGATGGAAATCTCATTTCCGGGCCAAAGGCTCGCTCTTCGGCCGCACACGGGACGACAAACACAGAGTAGAAGGAGGTCCGGACAAGGATATAAACATACAACGGGTAATACAGAGTCCATTATACAGAAAGGCCTAGTTTCTCCTTTATATTCTCATGCCTCGGCACAAAGTCACACTTGAAGTCAACTGGCGAGCTGTGAATCGTCCCCGTTAGCTTTTCCATGGTGCTTGGCAGTGGACCGAAAGTAAAATATGAGACCCACCATAGAACCGTTATGACAAATCTATCCGAATCGGTGTCCAGCGGTCTGGTGTCTGATTCAGACCTTTTTAGCCGGAAGGACCAAAGAATCGATGCGGCCATGAGCCAGGCGATTCGAAATGTGAGCTCAAAGCCAGGACACGCACGACGACCGTAGCCGAATGCGTATTCCCTGGGGTCGAGCTCTGGATCAGGTTTGAGATATCTTTTGGGATCGAATGTCGAAGGGTTTGTGTAGTATTTGGGGTTTCGGGTGATTCCCCTATGGCGACGCGATCGGGAGAGTGATAAAAGCAACCTCATCTTTCAGTCATATCGCCAGAAAGGCAAGATATCCGACGTACCATGTGTTGGCTATCACAGCAGTCCCTTTCGGGAGGAAATAACCGTTGTAGACATCGTCCTTGACCGAAGCGTGGGGAACACCTGATTCAAAATCGTCTCATTAAATAGCCCAAGCCTTTTGGAGTGCGCTTCGCTATACGTACCCCCAGCGGATCCAGGACTCCACCTCAGGACCTCGAGCAGGACTGCGTGTAGGTACGGCAAACGGGGTTCGTCATCTAGGGTCGGGGGTCGCTCTGTTCCTATTACTCGGTCGATTTCGGCAAATGCCTCCTCCTGAACGGATGAAAATAAGACCATGGCAAGGAGAAACGCTCGGATTGCGTTCGTAATCTGCGGAGTAGCTGACGTAAGCGAACATGCAAGGGTGTCAACGGCAAGGTCTACTAACCGTTTCCACCCCCGCTTCAACAGAGAAGAAGGGGTGAAGGTTCAGTCAAGGACTCAATAACAAGCACTCGTCTCGAAGGGGACTTACATATGTAAAAAGAAAAGCCCGTATGATTGATGGTCTGCTCGTCTTCCCCTATTTGATCTGCGCTCTTCGAACCGCTCTGACTTTGATTCAGGGCTTGCAGGTTGTTCAGCATAAATGAAGATTCTATGACTGTATCTCCAGCTGCCTGGTCAAAGAGCAATATTGGTTTGATTAGAGCTAAGCTCAGATAACGAGGGAATCGTACTGACTATGCTTTCCTTGACGCTCTCAAACATACTTTCCCTCAGTTCATCGCTCTCTTTTTTCCACCTAGCGGCGTCACGTTTGAATCCCATCCCAGATAGCCAGCTTGGAAGGTGTTGTACTTTCGACACGGGAGCGTCAGATAGACGGAACAGATGGGGTGGAGGGAAGCCAGCGAGTTAGACACTCACCTGCAGGAATCAAATCAACAACATAGCCCTGCATCCCACGATCTAATATCTCTGTAATTCGGGAGTTTAGTTTGACAAAGTCCCTGCCGTTGTTATCTTCGCGTTTTCCATATGTCAACTGCACTACAAGCTCGGCAATAATCCTATGTATGGTTAGGGGGCTACTGTCACTTTTGACCGTCCCATACCAGTCGCGCGTGGAATCCTCTCACCTGCTCAAGTCTCCTAGGAAGTTCTCTGGTCGGCTCAGCAACCCATTAAGATATTCTTGGGTTTTCCTTGATATCAGCCCCAAGTAATCCCTTTTGATGACTTCGACGGATAGAGCGTGCTTCAATAGAGTACGCTGACTGCGCCAGTCTGAGTTGGATCGACTTAGGGGCGTTAGGCTTCGGAATCCTGCATGCCGAAGCCCCGTTACAATCAAAATTTAAGGGAGATCGTATGGGAAAGGGACCTCACCCATTAGTTCAGTTGCCATCGTAAACCTCGGTCTATCAGTATAGATCGATCCCCTCACACCCAAAAGCTCTTTTGCCGCTTCGAGATCATTCAGAATAAGGAAAGGCTGCCCAGGAATCGCGAGCCATGTCATTGGGCCGTACTTCTCCCCAAGTTTAGTCCATGCGAGCGCAAACTCGGACTGCGGCATGTCAAGGATATCTAAAAATCAAGAATACGGCCATACGCTTAACGAAGGCCTGGGCAGCTTTCTGGAGGTGCACATACTCCCGATGAGGGGAAGAGGTCTCGGGCCAGGGGGCACGTGTTGCCGAGATGTCCAATAAGCGTGAAGCAGTAGCAGAACTAGAATGCTGGCACCAAGCTGAGCGGCACTCGTAGTTGAGAGTTCGGTTGGGACGAATGAAGACATGCTGCGCGGCGGGGAGTTTAGAAGAGAAGAGCTACAAGGCAAGCGCTTTTTATACGCTTGGGCGTCTGGGGGGAAATGAATTCGAGGAGAGAAACTGGTGCAGTGGAATCAGGGGAGGGAAACTTTCAATAGCGTGTTCGACAACCAGCATGTCGCGCGGGAACGGCCCCATTTAGTATTATCCCGGGATTCTCATTGGATGCTAAACCTCGATCGCTCGACAAAGACAGGAACGCACCATAAGATGGGGGTCTCGGTATGGTGGAGGCACCCAAAGTGGCGAGCGATGTGTGCATGTTCCGGGAGATGCCGGCTACATACATATATCTCGCTCACGATCGTTGCCACTGCCAAAACAGGAAATTAAGACATCCTTTTTCGTAATAAACAACGTCCCAGGCCTGTACATAGCGATAAATCTTTACCTAAAACAACATTGTTGACAATCGCATTCAAACAGTTTACCACAAGAGTTCTGGTCTGCTTGACGATCCCGTGGCTCTAGCTCTGTCGCTTGGGGTTCGCTTGCTCTCCCTGGTTATACATGTCGAAAGGGCTGAATATCATGACACTGCAGCAAGGCTCACCGAGCTTGGCGCGCTTGCATTTCCACCATTTTTTATGGTCAGATTCCAGGAGGGCGTCATGATGAGTGCCGTCCATGGTGTTCGACGAGCACGAGCATCCACCATGAGTGAACCTGCTTACCGCTGGCGTTCTAGAGCCCAACCCCCAATCAGCATTTTAGGGTGTCCCTCGGCACTGCACCCTAGCTTGAGAAGCTTTTTGGTGGCTTTCTTCAATGTTTGTCCCCATATGGTTATATTGAGGGTTCAGATGGGTCACAACAAGTCACGGGGACACCTCTGGTTGCAACCGAGCAAGAGAAATGTGGCCGGAATCACGTGGACTGTCTTGACGATGAATGAGGGAGCGTCTATGGAAGCGGGGGAGCCGGTAAGTGAGCCGCCGCGAGACAGGAAGTCGTTGGCTAATTCTTTACAGTACCGCAGTCAGTGAGCATCACCAGCCTCTGCCCGAAAACCCCTTTCAGGCAGGCAGAAGGACAGCGGATATTGTGGCGGGACGCAGTCGGGGCCCGAAACTCAGCCACAAGCTCAGTTTTCGCACCTACCAATCTCCAATCACAGCTCTGAGAAACAATGCGACGTTCTCGCTGAAGGCACCCTACGATAGTAGGTTGGCTTTGTTCTTCCTGAAGATGGGCCAGCCAAGAACCATAATCACTCACGGGCAGGCCTGTGGACGTTTTTGGTGCAGTGAACCGACAGGATACGGCAAGTGAGAGGGTTCATTTTTGCGCCACCCTTTCTTCCTCGTTAGATTATTAATCGAATCAAAGATGAGTGCCAAGTGCCACATTGCATATTGGAGGGGCTTAGCATAAGAAGTCCAGTTTCATCCCGAGCTACAAAATCTCCTGTGCCATCTTCCTTTCTCTCAGATCATATCATGAGCGTTTTCCGTTCCACCAATATCGTTTCTCTCGTTGGCTCGAGTCCGCTCCTCTTTCTTGTCCGAAAGAGCTTGCAGAACAATGCACATTCACCCCACCCTCCGGGCCTCGAGCATTTCCACTCGTGGGCAGTCAGTGAAGAATTTGTTTAGCCCATTTCCGGAGACACCCCAACATGTGAATCTACGAGTAGATATTCCCACTGAACGATTCCCTCTTACGTATCTGAAACTGGGGGGAAATATTTTTGGGTTCGGTCAGCGGGCCTGTCCCGGCAATTACTTAGCTTACCGGATCATCTAAATTTATGTTGTTTCGACTCTCTGGGCGTTCGAGCTCGAGAGGCCCAAAGAGAGCCGCCACTGAACAGCGACACCGACCGCTTTGATTTTGGCTTCCTTAGGCGAGTGGTTTGACGGCTAAGAAAGTGAATCTTACTGACCCAAGTGTAGTAAACCCTCCCCGTTCTCATGCAACTTGACCCCAAGATACGAGGCTTTTAGCAAGATATTGGTGTGAATGTGACGTAGGAGAAGGTATTTATCGCCCCTGTCGAATGCATATGCCATGACCGCCCATCTCTGTAATACTACACTTCCTCCACCACTTCTGGTGCCTGCGCTGGCTTGTCAGTTTCCTTGTTACCAGTCACCGCTCAACGCCTTACCATCGTTGGGAAGTAACCCATTTTGATAACATTTTGAGATCTTCGCCTGAGTGTTTGTGCAGGTGCTTTAGAAAAAGTTCGCGAACCCGAATGGTTAACCCTGAAGAAAATAACCTCCGACACCCGAGGCCGGAACCGGTCCGATCACGTCACAGCATCTTGCACCAAGTGCCTTGAAATAAATTCAGGGTCCAGGTTTAGGGCCAACGATGAATGCGAAGGCCTTCCCGGCGCATTGAACGGGAACAGGTCGGGAGCTATCTGAGGTCGCCCGTATTTCCCTCCCTCCGAATCGGGCTTGATTCGGCATCGCAGAGCCAAACGAACGCTTGTTCCCGTCGATCACTTGGTGCAGTTTGCCCGGCCCCTGAATTTCAATCGGAGATAGATCGGAACAGAAGCAGGGCCGTGAATCCCGCACTTCCGAAGGCTATCCTCAAACTATCTTACACTAAGGCTAAGGCATATGAAATACATCCACAAATTTACCCCAAAAGGGATCACAGTACACGACCTCTCGAGAGGGGCGAATAAACAGCGTCTATGCTCCGGTGATGATGAACCAGCCCATTGATGAGACAAAATGGTCCCGTCTCTCTGGGAGAAAACGACGAGCTTCTGACCTCTACAGACGGTGGGACGCGCTACCGTTCGAGACTCCGCGCGCTCCAAGGATCACGTGTCCGAACTGTCCGAGATCTAAGCCTAGAGGTCAGCCAAGCTGTAGGGGGCACTACACCGCTAGGTTTAGCCCCCATTACTCACAACACTCTCCCCTGAGGATCCAAACGCGTTCCGACCTATATCTCCCGTCTCCTCGTCCCACTTAGAAGCTTTGGGTTTGGGCCTCACGTTCGGGAGCCAACTGGGAATTTGTTGTACTACGATTTGAGGTGGAATCCATTAGGTTCATTAATCGAGAGTGCCAGCGGTTGCTTACAAGTTGAGACCAGGTCGCCGACATATCCTCCCATCACCCCATCCGTCACACGTTGGCTGAGGAGGAATAGAGAGAGAACGCCGCCTGTTCCGATCGCTGCGTGGGTGGTCGAGAATTGGTTGGGTAGGTCGGATGGCATTGGAGGAGTCGACGCACTTCCAGCGTGAAGAAAGTGTGACCCTTATATATTCATCGCAGTAAGGCTTACACTCGGTGGCGAACGATACCACGAGCTATGGAAACTCTTCAGGTTTACGTGAGATGAAAGCTCCCAGACCAGCGACGTGGTGCTAGCCCACCATTCGATGAACCTCTCATCCTTCCTAAGTGCTCTCGATCGCAAGCGCGCTGTGTAATTCTACAGATCGGGAGCTTAGCTACCTGATTGGGCCTTTGGGGGTCCGTGATTTAGCCTCCTGCTGACCGGAAATGGGTTCTAATAGGGTCATATTCTGGTTTAGCTTGTTGATTGGGGCCTTATCCCATTTCTATTTGGCGCACCCGCTGAGTTATGATATGAAAAACACATAATGCACGAAGTTGCTCGAGTCGCCGTCCTCAGTGGTTGCCGAAATATGCCGAGAACGGGGTCGACACGAAATAACACGAGGTGTTGGTCGCTCGAACACTCTATCAAAAGAAGTTGTGTCAGCCAAGAGCTGAATTTACCTTTTGGTGCAATGCACCTGTGCATAAAGATGCTCCTTGATCAGTTGGCTAATCCATCAGGGATGGCATTCGTGGCCAAGTGATTGTACGAACGGTGAGAGGATGTGAGCTGAGGTGGGATCGCTGTTGGGCTCGCCATTTTGCCCGTTTAGGCTCTTTCAACACAACCCGAGGCTGCAGGAGACGCGCTTCTTATCACCAATGGGATGTTTGTTGGTGGGGCCATTTTCATGTGCGAGATAGACTGTAACGGAGAATTGCAATAAGACGGTCGGGTTGCTATCGGCTTATGCCCGAAGTTTCGATATTTCAAAAACATACACACTTACATTGCAGAAACAATGAGTGGCGGCCATATTCTACTTCTTAAAGAGGCAGATATACGACCGGTGTATTCGGGTAAGGTTCAACCAACCGATCAATGGGACAAAAAGGTTCCGTTTCAGGGTGAGGAGCCAATTCCGCCTATCTGCCCACCTGCGCCCACTGGTGACTAGGTTACGCGTCATGATTGATGTCACACTAGTCCCCTATTCCAAAAAATTCGAAACTGATCCCGGGATGAATTCACTTGCATAAGCATTGACGCGATAGGCCTCCTGGCGCTGTCCCCACCTTGCTTAGTATGTCAACAGAGACCTAAGTCCGCTGTTCGTCGCCCTAAAGCCGAATAAATTGGGCGCCAAGCGCCACTTTTAGACGTTCGTTCTAAATGAATCGAGAGCCCGCTGATGAACCTGCACGTGGCTGAGATGTGGTCTAACGACTCCTTCCCGCAAGAATTTGTCCCCATAGTCATGAACGGCTCTCGTTCCAGTCACGTCGTTCTTGGGGTGGCTGGAGTCTGATGCATCTCCTCGCACCCTCAGGGACCAGGGCGTTTTCAATTCTTCCAGCTGCAGAAGCTCGGCAATTTCGGATTTGCAGTTTGGAGATCCGAACGGGTCAAATATACCGTTGTCCCCAGCGGTCTCTATAATCGAAGGTGGGCGAAAGGTTTCATTGGAACACAAAAAGCGAATTGAACGAAGATATAAGCTAGAGTACAGAAATGCTGAGTTTTTCCTTAAGGTTTTGCTGCCTTGGAATGAAATGGCACTTAAATTCCCTGGGGATGCTGGAAATGGTCATAATTAGCGTCTCGAATAGCTCAATCTTTACATGATTAGAGACCCACCACACGACATCGATGTCAAATCGATCCGAATCTTTCTCCAGGGACATGGTGTCTCCTTTCATCCTTTCCAGTCGGAACGCCCAAAGCACGTAAGCGGCTACAATACTAACCATCCGGGACGCGAGTTCATTGCCCGGACAGCTGCGACGGCCATGGCCAAAGATGTACTCTCGGGGGTCGAGCTCTGTTTGGGTTCCGAGGTATCGTTCAGGGTCGAATACTGACGGGTTCGTGTAATGTTTGGGGCTTCGAGAAATCCCCCTACCAAGTCCGGCGAAACGTGTACTGTAAGTCAAACACGAGTGTACTAGGCGCTCGGAAACTCCACACGTACCACGCATTCGATACGACGGTAGTGCCCTTCGGGATGAAGCATCCATTGTAGACATCGTCCTTTGTGGAGATATGGGGGAACCCTGCATGGGACGTGACCGGAATAATTTTATAGTCTAGCCTTTAGTATTCCATGGAATGTCCTTACCCCCTGCAGTCAAGGGACACCATCTAAAGGTCTCCAGTACCACAGCACCAAAGTATGGCATGTCCTCGAAATCGTCCGAACTTGGCGGCCGCTCGGAGCCAACTACACGATAGATTTCGGCCTGAGCTTTCTCTTGTACGGAAGGAAATATAGTCATAGCCATGAGGAGAGCCTGAGCGGTCCAAAACGTCTAGGGAAGATGGCCGTTTAATAAAGCATGTCCAAGGCGGGGACTAAGTGGCGAGACCAAAATGCTCACCGAATGGCTTCCCCCTGCAAAAAGGCCGGTATTATGATTGTGTCAATCCACTCTTTGATATAGCCAGATCGTAACAGGGAAATCATACCGATGAAAAACGAAAAGCCGCTCTGACGAATTGTCAATTCCTTTTCCTCGAATTGCTGAGCATCGTCTAATTCTCGCTGCGCGCCATATAGCTGTTTCAAGTTGTTCGCCATGAAGCATGATTGAACATCTGAATCTCTCGAGGTCTGCGATCTGGTGGTCAATTCAGGTGTGTAGCAGGTCCACATTTGCGATACTCACAACGCTCTCTCGGGCGCCTTCGAACATAGTCCGGTTTATTTCTGCGATTTCCTTGTTCCATTTGGAAGCGTCGCGTTTAAATTTCATTCCGGGGAGCCAACTTGGAAGATGTTTTACTGGAATGTGAAATGGGTTTGCTAAGAAGGTGCACGGATCGGAAACGAGAGCGGGTTGCTTACAGGCCGGGATGAGATCAACCACGTATCCTTGCATCGTTCCATCAACCACGTTCATGACATATGAGTTAAGTTGAAGATAGTCCCTTCCTTGGCGGTCTTTAAGTCTCCCATATGTCAGTTCGGTCACGTTCTCTGCCATGATCCTCCGACATTGAAACCACATTAGCCTTAACTAAGGATACCGCATTAACCAAGATGACACACCTCGCCAACTCTGTCAAAAAATCGTTTGGCCGGTCGAGCAGGGACTCCACATACTGCTTAGCCTTTCTCTCGAATTGGGTAGAGTAATCCCGTTTGACAACTTCCGCCGACAGAGCGTGCTTTAGGAGCGCTCGCTGCCTTTTCCATTCAGGCCCGGATCGGCTAAACGAGGTTATATACGATAGACCTGCATTTCCGAAGATCCGTACCTTAGCGACACAGCTGACGCTCCGCAGTGAGGAGGGAAAACACTGACCGATCAGCTCTGAGGCCATAACAAACCTTGGTCGGTCGACATAGATAGACCCTCGGTTGCCGAAGAGTTCTTTGGCAGCCTCGAGCGAATTCAAGACAAGGAAGGATTGACCCGCGACATTCAGGTACGTCACAGGGCCATATTTCTCTCCAAACTTGTCCCAAGTAAGCGCCATCTTCGACTTGGGCATGTCGAGAAGGTCTTTTAGGTGCACATAAAAAGGGGGTGGGCGTTCAATGCGCTGTCAGAATGAAATTAACCATGGGAGTAAACTGAAAGCGCTTACTTCCGATGATAGGGAGAGGTCGAGGTCCGGGGGGATACGGCGCGCCACGCGCCGACGTCAAGTATTGGCCAAGCAGGAGCGCTGCTAAGGCCGCACCCCCGCCAAGTGCTACATGAGCGGTTGAGAGCTGCTCGGACAGGTCAGGCCACATTGTGGGGAAGAATACGACCTATCGGCTCGAGGAAATCGGGACCTTTTTATGAGGACCACGATTGGCCGCCTGCCCGATGTGCGATTGTGGGGAAACCCCAAGGTGGGTCTAGCGGAAGATACGAATGTGCCAAGACAACCGAAATGGTGGTACTTGTTGTCTAATTCGAAGTACCTGAGCAGCCCGCTTTGGTCGTTGGAAGGGTAAGCGGGCGAGGGTTTGCGATCCCGAGAACGTGCGTATCGTGATTACTCGCCGCGACGCTGCCCACTCGGCCGGATCTCGATTCAACCGTGGGCCACCCCTCGTCTTCGAAGGGACATTTGGTTTCGCTGAGATACGAAGGAACCTAAGATGACGACAACGGTCTTCTTTTGTTCGATACAAGACTAAGTATTCGTCTCGTGCGTCGAGGTCGGTGTGGGGTCCGATGTGATGGGGTGCAGTCCAAACCGAAACAAGCCACAAGCGGTGTTCGATGCCTCAAACCCACCATCACCAAACTGTGCACAAGGTCCTCCCCTATGGCAGACATCCGTACCGGCTTGGTTCTGTGGAAGTTTCTGGAGGTTCTAGATTACACTTAGCGGTGGCAAATTGCCCGAAGAAAGTGCACCGGCGGACCGCGGTTTCCCGGCGCTTCGGGTGCAGTGCACCATCAAGGAGACGTAACGTAAGGTGCGTGCTCTCCACGATATTCATTCGAATTCCTCTTCAAGGTTCAAATGAACCGCGGGAGGCTGGCTTCTTGTCAATCGGGAGACATTCCTGCAAAGCTCTGCCACCCGCCTTTATCCCTCCATGATTATGAGCGCCACTCTTTCCACCAACGTCGTGACCCTCGGTGTCTCCAGTCTTCTTCTCCTACTCTTCATACGAAAGTACCTACACAGCAATGCTCAGCCACCCTACCCTCCCGGACCTCCAGCGTTCCCTCTCGTAGGCAGTCAGTGAATCCGTTCCTTAACGTTACTCGATCCCTCGAGGCACTTGATTGAGATCACAACAGATATTCACCACATGCCCACCGAAAGACTTGTTCTCGCATGCTCGAAAATGGGAGAAAAATACGGCCCAATAACATGGCTCGCCATACCTAGATTGAAGATCATCGTCCTTAACACTTACGACTCCATGTGTGAGATACTAGACAAACGCGGCAGTAACTTCATTGATCGCCCGCGAGCTCCTATGATTCAAGATCTTGTTGGTCAGTCGGCGGGCTTGATTAAATCAAAGACCCGGTTGATCGATGCCATCGAACAGGAATGGGGTTCATCACCCCACTGCGTCAGGGGGATCCGATCTGGCGCCTTCATCGCAAGTTTCTCCGACCAGCTCTCTCCCCTGATATGATAAAGCGCGACTATTCAGAGCTTTTCATTGCCGGCACTCATCGCTTCCTTGAGCGCGTCCTTCGGGAACCTGAAACTTTCCGTGCCAGTCTCAAAAGGTGACGTGGATCGGTTCCAGCACCTCAGAAAGGTCCTGACCTCTTTGTAACGCAGGAGTCTTGGAGAGGCGATCTCGGATTTGACTCATGGCGCACATGAAGATGCCCAGGGCAACGATTACGTCGCAAAACAGGAGGAAATGCTCGTGTACGCGACAGTCGCTTCAGTAGGTTACTTGGTGGACCTTTTTCCGTCATGTGAGTCCAAGACTCCTAAAAATCCTCTTGACTGACGTAAATGGTTTTCCTGACGTTGAAACAGTGAAATACATCCCAAGCTGGTTCCCGGGTGCCCAATTTCAGAGGGATGCGAAGAAGTGGAGAGAACACTTGACTGACTTGCGACACCTAATGATAGAAGGCGTCCAGAAGCGAATGGTATGTTCCCGGAGACTAACGAGTGGAAGATGAATCGACTAAGAGCTTACTTGTGATTCACTAGGCCGCAAACCAAGGGCGCCCGTGTTACGTCGCGAACATGCTGGAGGACCTTCAAAAATCCAAAGACGAGACTGGAGCCGACATCACTAATGATATCCAGGCCGTATATGACAGTGGATTCAGCTTCTTTCAGGGTAAATATATCTTTTATTGTTGAGAGGACAACCATTGCTAATCCGCAGCCATCTTACGTAGCTGCAGTTGAGACGGTCAGCACCATGTTCTAAATTTCGAGCTTTACCAATAGCTGACTGTCCTCACCGCGCTCTAGACCGACATCGGTCTCAAGAACTTCTTGCTCGGAATGACGCTTGCTCCTGCAGCCCAGGCTCGGGCACGTGCAGAGATCGATCGCGTTGTTGGAACTGGTCGTTCCCCCGAATTTAGGGACCAAACCAATCTCCCTTACATTCATGCTGTCGTTTTAGAAAGCTTGCGGTGGAACCCTCCTGTGTCATTTAGTATGTCTGAACAGGCGGATTCCGGACCACGTACACCGTTCGTTTCGCTGACGAGTTTTACTCTTTTGATTTTAGTTGTTCCTCACACGAGCCGAGAAGACGACACGTACAATGGATATTTCATTCCAAAAGGAACTATGGTTCTCGCAAACGCATGGTGCGTAACGACAAACTGCCCTCCAAATAACACTGACTAAAATCAGATGATTCCATGCTCTTTGCAGGCAAATATCCCGCGACCCCACCATCTACGAAGATCCCTCTACGTTTAACCCCGACCGCTTTATCAACAATCCAGACATCCTCGACCCTCGCAATTTCGTTTTCGGCTTCGGTCGACGCATTTGTCCTGGGAACCACTTAGCTTACCATATGATGTGGACGTTTGTCGTTTCGACATTGTGGGCGTTCGAGCTCGAGAGGCCTAAAGGAGAACCGACGCTGGACAAAGATACCGATCGTTTCGACTTTGAGATCCTTAAGTAAGTGGGTTTCTTATGAATACCAAAAAGTGATGTTAACCCTCATCCGTAGTTGCCCTCTACCGTTCCCGTGTAACTTTATCCCGAGGAAGGACGCTATCAGCAAAATCTCGGTTATTGCAGAGTGAACGCAAGAGGGAGTCGCATTCATCCTCCTCCCCTCTTCACTCCTACTCGCCACCGAAAACATGTAATATCCCGACTCCCATATAAAGGCTGGACGCCTTTTGCTTGAAGTGGTATTGTATCCCCCTAGACGACGGTATGTGCAGTTGAAGGTTGGCCATAGATTTCCCATCGAAACCCAAAATATAACTGCATAACGTCATAAGCTAGAGTACAGAAGAGCTGAGTTTCTCCCTAAGGTTTTGCTGCCTTGGAATGAAATGACATTTAAACTCCCTGGGGAGGCTGGGAATGGGCAGAATTAGCTCCTCAAGAAGCTC
>WSTY01000298.1:0-17475 GCA_019633465.1 Tulasnella sp. 417 | reverse complement strand
ACCTCAAGCTCCCACCTCTAACAACGCCCAGCATCAACAGCACGGTCAATCGCTTTCGCCTACACCAGCGACGACTGCAGTTGCCGTCCCGTCCTCGACGACAAGCGGGATCAAGGCGATCATCGCTCCCCCACTACCTGCGAGGAAGAAACACGGCGCAAGGCCAGACAATTCCAAGAGCGGATACGGCAGCGGTGGAGAGTCTAGCAGTACAGAACCTGGAGCGACTCCCAAGGGAAGCGGCAGCGTGTTGAAGAACAACATCAAGGGCCGGTTGGCGGCTTGGACCGCTGCGAACGCGTCGAATCCCAATCAGCATAGCGCAAGGCAAGGTGGTGCTCCCGGACGGCTACCCCCGAGTGCTTACAACCTTCAGTCCTCTTCGCCATCTACCACGACATCGAGCTCCCCTGCTACGCCGTCATCCGCGCTTCCCAATCAAAACGACCCGTACGGCCGGGGCCGATCCAACACGCACGCGGCCACTTCGAACACCGTGGTTCCTTCGACGCCAAACCCGAAGAGGATGACGGCGACGATGGGCAATATCCGTCTAACGCCTCAGCACCCTTCTCAGACTTCTCTGCACAGCAACGTTTCCTCGTCCACGGGAGCCACGCCCGCGTCGTTCGTCGCCAACGTGGCCGTGAACACGGCCGGGTCGATCGGGGCCGCTGCGGGTGGCATGGCGATGCAGCTCGGCAGGAAAGTGGGCAACTTTTTGGGACACCGTGCCGGTGGAGGCAATTCGCAGTCGGGCAATTGGGGTGGATTGACTGGGTACATGACTGCCGGTGAGGATGGTGGAGCTGGATTTGGGTTCCATCCGTATAACCCTAGGGAGAGGGAGAGTCACGATGGTGGCACTGGGGCGATGAGCGATTCGGGTCATGGCGGGCATAACGGGCATAGCAATAAAGTGTTGGGTACGTTGGTGAGGCCGCCGTTGAGGAAGGCTAAAGGGGTGGTGTTTAAAAGGCCGTTGAGGGAGTGCGTCGAGGAGACCAGGGTCTCGGCTGGCTTAGTGGTCGATGAAGAGCCAGAGCCGGAGAGGGGGAACGGAGTTTATGTCACTGCGTTGGTGACGAGGTGTATCGAACATCTGACGCAGTGGGGTTTGGAAGAGGAAGGCTTGTTTAGGATCACTGGGAGGTCGACGCACGTCGCGAGGATTAGGAACGAGTTTGACACTGGTATGGCCTTCATCCCTATTGCGATTCTCGAGAGATGAGAGAGCTTACGGGGGTTTTGGGTCCTATTAGGTGCTGATTACCTCCTGAAGGAGGCTCATCCCAGCGACCTTGATCCGCATGCCGTATCCTCGATATTCAAGGCATACCTCCGTGAACGTAGGTTGCGTTCAGATTGGTTCATAGCATTATGCATGCTGACCGATGCCCACGTCATCCTAGTTCCCGAACCTATCCTGACGAAAGAACTCTCCCCTCAATTCGACTTGGCCATGCTCCTCGGCACTGGAGAAGAAGCGACCCCTGGCACCAGAGTGACTGCTTTTGGAGGGGGGTTCTCGGGTCTTGGTGACAACTCTAGCTTTGACTCGCCCACGATGGAGGCCATGGTGGAGCTCAAGAACCTCATGGGCCGATTGCCTCGAGAGAACTACGACCTCCTGTACGAGATCTGCAAGCTCCTCCGCTCAACAGCTCGGTGCAGCAAGGCAACCAAGATGCCGCTCAGCAACCTGCTCCTCGTCTTCTGCCCAAGTCTGCAACTCAGCCCCGGATTCCTCAAGCTCGTCATTGAGAAGCAAGATTACCTCTTTGGCAACGGCGATGTGGGTTCAGTGTCCCCTTCTCGAGCTGTAGAGGCGGATAAGCCTAAATCCGGATCTGCGGTTAGAGGCCCCACGTTACCGCAGAGGCCGGGCGCGGACGACTCCAAGCGCAATCGAACCGCTAGCATCCTTCTACCGCAAGGCTTCGCTTTTACAGTCGAAGCGTATCCAGAATCGCTCTCAACGGATCCGACATCTCAACCTCAACCTCAACCTCAATCTCAACTCCAACCTACACCTCAAGTTCCCAGTCGACCCATCACCCCGGTCGGCTACAATAATACTTTCGGTCAACCACCTGGTACGCCATCATCGATATCTTCACACAGCATGCATAGAGTCCAACTTCCACCCAACTTTGGCCAAGGTGGCTCGGCCCGAGCGCGTCAAGCTTCAAGCGCGAAACGTCAACCCTCGCTCGCCTCGCTGTTCACAGGCGGCGGGAACAAATCGACACCTACCATCTCTAGTCCCATCCCCATCGTGCCCCGGTCGGAGACGCCTAGCGAACCGCCAAAACTGGACATTGAACTGCCTACTGGGTCACTAACGGTTGGAGGCAACTTTGGAAGCCTGAACGATCGTCAGTCGACCCCGACAACGCCTCCGACAGCCACCAGTTCTCAATCACCCTTGACTTCGGATTCGGAGAACTTCAAGTTGACGTCCACGACCCCGGCAAAGGATATCAGCGTCGTTCCTCGACCTGCAGCGACCCCGCTTCTACTCAGCCACTCTCCTCCGCCTCAAATACCAGTGCTCGGAGCGCCCCCAAGGGCTTCTGGCGATGATTGGGCAACAAGTGTGCTGATGGCCGCTGGTGGGGCCAAGTAGTCAAGTATACTTCACGATTTTTCTTCTTTTTTCTTTTTTCCTCTTTCACTTCATCTTTCCTCATCTCTCCTCCGGATCTCTGCAATCCTCACTGCAGCGCGATGATGGGTTTTGCAATGGACTATCTCTCTTTCTGTCTCGATCTCCACCCTCTCAGTCGTCATTCTCTCTTACTTATTTCAGGTTTTTTTTCTCTTCATGATTCGACTTCACGGAAGCATACGTTTTGTCCCCCTTTTCCCCCCTTCTTCGTGACTCGTTCAACCTTGTTGCATTCCATTGCTACTCAGCGTAGCCTCCCCCTCTCCCATCATCCATCAGTTCATTTTTCTCCCCTTTCACGTCAATGCCTCTGCGACGGCTGTGTCATTTTATATTCGACCCCCCTTTGTCCTGCATTTACGTTCTAATCTCATTCGCATTGCTGTCACACCCCTTGAACCGTCGACGTGCAAGAGCTGCCACGATGCATAATTTGAAAATTAGGCTACAGACGCCTCCCAGAGGTCTAGATATACTCCAGCTGCATCCTCTATCGCTTTCAACCTCTGTTTCAGATCCTCTTCGCCTCCTGTTGAAGTCTCGTCAAAAGGATCGTCAGCCGCTTCTCTGGAAACGCGGAAGCCCTCTTCCACCGCTCGCCGCATCCTCCCGTCTTTGATTGCATCCCGCCAGTTATCATCATGCATGCCCAACTTGAGTTTTGCGATACTCGCGAGAACATACAGCCTTGCATTGGCATGGTCCACTAGCAGCCGCGCCTCCAGTTCGGTGTCGTTAAAGTCGAGTGGGACCTCCAGATCGTCTTGGAAGTCCAGCTTTGGAGCCAGGACGAGAACAGCCAAGACATCATCCAAGGAAGGCAAAGGAAACGGAACGTATGCCTTTGATGTGTTTGAAGATGTGGAAGGGGTTGGAGCATCAACGCCCGAGCTCTCCGAGGTGGTGGAAGGTGCTGCAGAGGTTCGTTTGCCGCGCCTCGACTTGAGCGGATTAAACCCAGTTCGATTCGATTCGGCTGAGGAATTTCCACCTAAGTATCTGGAGGGATCGCCATCAACTGAGCGAGTAGCGAGATAGAGGCAGCAAAGACACAGTCGGAAGTTGGGGTTTCGTATGCCCGTCAACACGGACTGCAGCGTGTCGAATGGAAGTCTGACATCGGGGTCATAGAGGTTATGTCGAACCAAGGCCGCGTTAATTTGTCGGACGCATTCTGAAGGCGATAGGTGGTTCGGTGGAGGTGCTGTTGCAAGATTGATAATCTGAAGGATGCGAAGAGGTCAGTCCAAGCAGGCGGACTCGACGAGGAAGGTCGTACTAGGTTTAGAAGCCTAAGGCCCAATGTGAATCGTGGCCCGACATCGCCGGCCATGCAAAAGATTGCGATTTTCAATGGGGTACTGATGTCCTTCCTGGGAGATGTAACTGGAAGCTGTTGAAGTAAGAGCGGGGAGTATTCGGCTGATGTAGTGTGGATGTAGCGTCAATGATAGAGGAAATCAAAGTGTCATTGAACACTTGCTCACAGTTAGCAGCGGTATTCTTATGCTCCTGTTGGTCTCTTTCGTAAAGAAGGACGAGCCACTCGAGAGCTGCCCACGCGTTGGTGCCCACCGGCTGGGAATTGAAACCATCTACGATTTCATCTTCATCGCCCCATTCCTCCTCCTCCTCCTCTTTGATAGCATTCCTCGCCTTCATTTGATGCCTCGAACTTCTGGCCTTTCCCTTCTGAGGGGTGCTGTATAGGGCCACCGCATCTGGTTTCTGGGTTCTTAATGCTAAAATGTCCGCTTCCGGGTCGACTGTTTCCCCTCCGTCCATTTTCCGAATGAACCCCTGAACAAGAAACGACCACACGTCCCTCTCCTCGGCTATTCGGATCGCTTCACGCGCGATGACGTTAATATCATCAGTCGGCCCACGTTCGCGAACCTCAGAATCTGGGGGCGGAGGAAAACCGGGCGGAGCAGGATCGAAATGCCAGACGTTATCAAAGAATCGTTTCCCGTAAGCCGGTAGACCTTGAGTAAGGAATTTGGCGGAGTTGGTCAACGCCAGTGATTGAAGAACCGCTGCAGCTTTCTCCGAGGCGGCCTGAGTCGGAATCAGATTTCTCCTCTGCCGCTCCTTCTTGCTTGGTGAAGATGGAACAGTACTGGCAGAAGGATTGAGGCTGGGGTGGGAAGAAAGTCCAGTGGAGTAGAGGGTTAGGTAGAGTAGAACTCGAATGTGATATCTTTGCAAGTGCAGGTGTGAGTTAGGCACGCTAGACGTACGGCGAGTAGCTCACGGGGCGGGGTAGATGGTCGACGTTCTGGACTTATCCAATATATCGATCGCTGACTCGTCTTGAATTCCAAGTTAATGATTATATCAGAGACAGTGCAATGAGAAATATCGGATGCTCACAGTGTCCTTCCTCCAAACAAGTGTCGATAAGGCCGCAGACCTGCGCTGCCATGGCACGCTCCTCCGCCCGGTCAGCGATCATGTCCTGGTCTCGTTTGCGTAGCACCATGTTATAAGCAGTAAAATGTGAAAAATGGGTTTGAAAGTCCTCTTCTCGGATTCTATTTAGGTCTGAAGAATTTGAGACGAAGAGGTGGTGGAGTTAATATATTTTGGAGAGGGCTTGATCAAAATAAGACTGAGTTTTTCCCCGTTTCTGCGACCTAAAGCTCGTAGGTGGAGCGGTGGAGTTTCAAGTGGCGTTGAACTCGGGCCGTGCTTCAGCTTCGGTTGGTGATGTGCGGTTGCGGCGAGCAAAAGAGTGTTCCTCCATCCCACGACGCGGCCTTCTACGCGGCCTTATTTCGTCGACCACTGACCCGTTTTAGGATGGAGGGCATCCTCCTCGTTTTGGAAAGATAAAGCCTTGCCATTAACATCTCTTCATCGCTTCGATTCCCCACATTCACCAAGGGGCGTGCTGGGAGTACCTGTGAGTCCGAACTCAAGTTCGACGTGGGGAACCCGAAGCAGGGGCCAGTCGTGGTTTCGACCACATGTGCAGTACCTCGGCGGCCGCTACATCCCACACTGGCAGGTCTATAGATCCAGCTCCCACTATAGCACCGCGTTCAATGACAGTTGAGCAAGCAAAAGGATCTGGAATAGCTACGGCGACTATGACACTCTTCGCGAATCCGTCCTCTCGACCGAGCACCATCTGCGATGAGGAGGTCACCGCGATCCTCGAGCGTCGTCGTCCCAATGAACTTCTACCCATACATCGACTTCCACCAGAACTCCTCCACGCCATTATAGAAAAATCTTATACGCGAGTGTCTTACAAACGTGTATTTGCACTTCGGTCCACCTGCAAGCACTGGATGGAGG
Organism: Tulasnella sp. 417; assembly: GCA_019633465.1. Taxonomy (NCBI): domain Eukaryota; kingdom Fungi; phylum Basidiomycota; class Agaricomycetes; order Cantharellales; family Tulasnellaceae; genus Tulasnella; species Tulasnella sp. 417. The sequence continues at coordinate 11,501 of WSTY01000298.1, read as the reverse complement.
TCGTCGATTCAATGCCGCAACTCTGGGCGCAGATTGCGTTAGATCACAATTCCAACCTCCTTTCCATGATTCTTCAAAAATCTAAAACTCAGCCACTCGAAGTTTCGTGCAAGAAAAGCGATTTCGAAAGCGATAGTGCCTTTGACCACAGGATGGCGATTTTCCTACATGAAGTCGGTCCCTCAGCCTGGAGGTGGAGTTCCCTCCACTATTCAGCATCCACGAACCCGCAACACGAGCGGATACTTGGCCTTCCACTTCACAACCTCAAAAGGCTGTCTGTAAGGATATCGGGAACTGCAGTCAACTATATTGGTGGCTTTGCCGCTTCGAGGCTTCAAAATCTCGATGTCCACAGACTTTCCCTGAATTGGGGCTCATTATCGGACTTACGCTCCCTCCAAATCGATGCCTGCATACCTAGCCCAACAGTCGATGAACTGTAAATTCTACTCAAGTCCTCACCGAACCTTGAACATTTCAAATCGCGCGGGATAGGACCTCAGCAACGGGTCGTGCTACCGATCTCAGTGATGTCCATTCAATGCCAATACTCCTTCCGAAGCTTCAGTCTATCGCCATCACCCAGGTTCCATTTGTATCCCACTCCCGCCTATTGGACCTTGTGGAAGCCCCGAATCTCCACCGCTTCTTCGTCTGGCACGACTTCCAGTGGAACCCGTTCGACTCTACTCCCATGTTCGAGTCCGCGGGGCGGTTTATTGGGGCTTCCCGACCTTCACGTGGCGACGATCACACCGCTCAGATTAGTATCGTTAGTACTAACGATAGATTCGCTGCTGTTGTTGGAGATCGTAGGGTGGTTCTCCAAACCTGCACGTGGATCCAGGGAACCGGCCAGGGGGAACGCCGTGCCGCTCTTGCTGCAGTCCTCAGGCAGTTTGATGGCAGATTGCGTGACAGCATTAAAGTAGTTCAACTATCTGGACTTCGAGGCCGCGAGATGATTGATCTTGCCCGAGTTCTGAACCCGTACCTTCCCAATGTAGAGGAGCTGGAGATGACGGTGGGCATATATTCGAGCGCCCTTGAAGGGCTATCAATTCTAGGCCAACTACCTTCATCGCCAGCAGAGGAAAAGGAAGCTTGGTTGTTCCCCAAGCTTGTTGGTTTTAAGTTCGGTGTTCCAAGAGGTGTGGTATGCGATGTAATTCTGGAGAAGCTGAAGGCACGGAACGTGGGGCAGGGTCAAGCCATCCAGCTGACCATTCAAGGGGGCAAAATTAGACGTGATACTGCAGACAAGCTCAGGACATACTTGCAAGCGCTTAAGATGACTGGTACCGAGGTTGCTTAGGTGAGTATCGGGTGAGTAATACTGCCGACCACAAGTGGCTCACATCCTCATGTCCATTGGTCGCCAGATTTCTGGTTGTCAGTCGCACCAGAGCGGGGAGTGTCCGGCCGATGTAGTAAATGTAGTGTCAATGAAAGAGAACACTAAGGTGTCATTGAAGGCTTGCTCACAGGTAGCAGCGGTATTCTTATGCTCCTGTTGGTCCCTTTCGTAAACCAGGATCAGCCACTCCAGAGCTGCTCACGCGTTGCTACCCACCGCCTGCGGATTGAAACCGTCCACTATTCATCTTCATCGCCCCATTCCTCTTCCTCCTCCTATTTGATTATGTTCTTTACCTTCGTTTGGTGTCTAGCTTTTGCCTTCTTGGGGGGGTTTTGTATGGGGCCGCCATATCCGGTTTAATCCTAGGAGGTCCGCTTCTAGATCGAATGTTTCCCCTCCGTCCATCTTCTGAATGAACCCCTGAGCGAGAAACGACCACACGCCCCTCGCCTCGGCTATTCTGATTGCTTCACGTGCGATGGGTTGGCCTACGTTCGCGGACCTCGGCCACGGAATTCGGCGGAGGAGGAAAGCCAGGCAGGACAGGATCAAAATGCAAACATTATCAAAGAATCGTTTTCCGTAAGCCGGGCCTCAGCTTCAAATAGCGATATGCGGTTACTCAAAGGGAGAGTAAAAGTGTGCCGCCTCCATCCCACGACGCGGCCAGCTGTGCGGCTTTCTTTCGTGGACCACACAGATCCGTTTTAGGATGGAGGACAGTCCTCATCGGGTTTTGGGAAGACAAGCCTTGCCATTAACTGCAATCATCTTCATCGCTTCGATTCCCCCCCATTCATGAAGGGGTGCACTTGCAAGCCCGAACTCAAGTTCGACGTGGGGAACCCGAAGCAGGGGACAATCGTAGTCTCAACTACGGTATCTAGCCAGCCTCAACATCCCACATTGACAGGTAGATAGATCCAGCTCCTGCGGTAGCACCGTGCTTAATGACAGGTTAACAACCAAAAGATCTGGAATAGTTACGTCGACTATGGAACTCGTCGCGAAGCAGTCCCCTCGACCGAGCACCATCGGCGATGGGACAAGGGTCCCCACAATCCTCGAGCGTCGCCGCCACAATGAGCTTCTACCCATCCATCGACTTCCACCAGAGCTCCTCCATGCCATTATAGTAAACTCTTATACGCAAGTGTCTTACAAACATGTATTTGCACTTCGATCCACCTGCAAGCACTGGAAGGAGATCGTCGATTCAATCCCGCAGCTCTGGGCGCAGATTGCGTTACATCACACTACCGACTTCCTTTCCACGATCCTTCAAAAATCTAAAGCCCGACCACTCGAAGTTTCGTGCAAGAAAAGCAATTCCGAAAATGATCGCGCCTTTAACGAAAGGGTGATGAATTTCCTCCTTCAAGTCGGTCCCACAACCGGGCGGTGGGGGTCCCTCCACTATTCAGCATCCACGGGTGCGCAACACGGATGGATACTTGGCCTTCCACTTCACAACCTCGAAACGCTGTCTGTAAGGATATCGGGAACTGCAGTCAACTATACTGGCGGCTTTGCCGCTCCGAGGCTTCAAAATCTCGATGTCCACAGACTTTCCCTGAATTGGCGCTCCTTCTCGGACCTACGCTCCTTTCAAATCGATAGCTGCAGACCTAGCCCGACAGTAGACGAATTGTACATGCTACTCAAATCCTCCCCGAAGCTTGAACATTTCAAAATCGCGCGGGATTGGACCTCAGCCACCGGTCGTGCCACCGATCTCAGCAATGTCCATTCAACACCGATACTCCTCCCGAGGCTTCGGTCCATCGTCGTAGTCCAAGTACCATTTGTATCCTACTCCCGCCTATTGGACCTTGTCGAATCCCCAAACCTCCACCGCTTCCTTGCCTTCCACCACTTCCAGGATTTCTCGCTCGACTTTACTCCGATGTTCGAGTCGGCAGGGCGGTTTATCGGAGCTCCCGGAGATTCACATGGCGACGATGACACCTCTCGGATTAGCATCTCTGGTACTAACGATCTGTTCTCCGTTGGTGTTGGAGATCGTAGGGTGATTCTTAAAAACTACGAGTGGGCCCGGGGAACCGGTCAGGGGGAACGCCGTGCCGCTTTGGCTACAGTTCTAGGGCACTTTGATGTCACATCGCGGGAGAGCATCAAAATGATTCGCATATCTGGATTTAGAAGCCAGGAGACGACTGATATTGCACATGTTCTGAACCGGAAACTTCCCAATGTAGAGGAGCTGGAGATGAAGGTGTGCGCTTCTTCGAGCGCCCTTGCAGGGCTATCAATTCTAGGCCGGGTGTCCTCGTCGCCAGCAGACAGGAAGGAAGATTGGTTGTTCCCCGGGCTCTTTCGCTTTCAGTTCTACGCTACAAAATATCTGGCGTGTGATAGAGTCCTGGAGGTGTTGAAGGCGCGGAACCTGGGACCGGTGCAAGCTATCCGTCAGCTGACCATTGAAGGGGGCAGAATTCGACTTGATACTGTAGACAAACTTAGGGAATACTTACAAGAGTTCAATATGACTGGTACCGAGGTTGTTTAAGTGAGTATCGGATGGGTAACACTGCGGACCACAAGTCGCTCACAATACATCCGTCGATGCGCCACCAGGTTTCTGGTTGCCAAGCGCGATCGCTCCTGCGAGTGACCTGTGGACAGCTCATTGTTCAATCGAATTGAAAAATTACTGCCAAACTCCCAGAGCCTGCGAATAGGGCTGTCCGATCTCTCGTCGCGAAAAAGATCAGTCTCGAAATTGCCGTTCCCAGTTTGCGGAGTCCTAGTGGATGGGCCGCCGGGGAACACGTCCTCGACTTTCAGAGGCTATATTCGTATGTTTGAACAGGTTATGGACTATCTTTAGTACTCTGAAGGCCTGGTCAACTACCAAAACTTCAATGTTAGCAACCATCTATGTCTGGTACTAACCCGGAGTACATCCCCTAACACCCATGCTGTCGGTGGGTTGGGGAAGCTCAACATACTCCAAGGGATGCGTGATCTCGAGGTTTATACTAGAGAGAGTGTGCGCGCGCTGAATAACGGAAGTCGAAGAGATAACCTGTGGGGTCACATGTGAAAGGATAGCAAGTGAGGTTTGCCTCTATCCCACGACGCGGCCTTCTAAGCGTTCCTCAACCGCGCTGTTCTTATTGGGAATGGTGGCATTACGGTTTTTGGGGGATATTTTACGCCGTTAGCAGCCATCTTTTCCATTCCTTCAACGTTCGCAAAGGGTTGTGAGTTTCCAACCCCAGTTCGACGTGGGGAACCGAGGTAGGGTCCCGTCTTGGTCTCAACCAAAGCCTGCACCTATCCACCAACCGGCGACGTCTCAGATTGACAAGTATTGGATCCACCTCCTTATATACAAACACGAAGATCGGGGCTGGCCAAGGCGGCCATGGAATTCAATGCGGATCCCTCCTCTCGGCTGAGCGCTATAGGAAATGGGGCGAGTCGAACCACGGTCCTCGAGCGTCGTTGCGACAATCAACGTCTACCCATACATCAGCTCCCACCGGAGCTCCTGTACGACATTATCGAAGACGCTTATACGCAGGTGTCTTACAAGCATTTATTTGCACTTCGGTCGGTCTGCAAGCACTGGATGGAGATCATAGAATCAATGCCCCAGCTTTGGGCACAGATTGCGCTAAATCACAATGCCAACCTCCTTTCCACGATTCTTCAAAAATCTGCAACTCAGCCGCTCGAAGTTTCGTGCAAAGAAGAGGACGTCGGAAGTGACAACGCCTTTGAAGAAAGGGTGGCTATTTTCCTACAGCAAATCGGTCCCTCAGCCGAGAGGTGGAGGTCTCTCCACTATTCAGCACCCGCGGTCGCACAACACGAGCGAATACTCGGCCTTCCACTCTACAATCTCGAAACCTTGACTGTAAAAATATCAACTGATGCAATCAATTATACTGGTAGCTTTGAGGCTCCGAGGCTTCGTAATCTCGACGTTAACAGACTGTCCCTGAATTGGGGCTCGTTCTCGGACCTACGCTCCCTCCAAATCGATAGCTGCATGCCTAGCCCAACAGTCGATGAATTGTACGCTCTACTTAAGTCCTCACCGAACCTTGAACTGTTCAAAATCGCGCGGGATAGGGCTTCAGCAACGGGTCGTGCCACCGATCTCAGTGCTGTCCATTCAACACCGATCCTCCTTTCGAAGCTTCAGTCCATCATCGTCGCTCAAGTTCCATTTTTATCCCACTGCCGACTATTGGACCTTGTCGAAGCCCCAAATCTCCACCGCTTCACACTCTACCACCATTTCCATTATCACTCTTACGACTTTACTCCGATGTTCGAGTCTGCGGGACGGATTGTTGGGGCCCCCACACATTCACGTGGCGACGATGGCGGTTCTCGACTTGCCGTCGTCGGGGCTAACGATCTACTCGCCGTAATTGTTGGAGAACGTAGGGTGATTCTCAAAAATTACGAGTGGAGCCAGGGAACCCGTGCTGCGGAACGCCCTGCTGGGTTATCTGCCATTCTGGGACGTTTCGATTGCACATTGCGCGAGAACATTAGAGTAGTTCGGATGTCTGGACTCCAAGGAGTCCAGGAGATCACCGATCTTGCCCGAGTTCTGAACCGTCACCTTCCCAATGTAGAGGATCTAGAATTACGGGTGAACCCGTGGTCGAGGACCCTTGGCGAAATATCAATTCTAGCCCAGCTGCCCTCGCCGCCAACAGGGGGGAGGGAAGCTTGGTTGTTTCCCGAGCTTGTTCATTTCAAGATTGACGCTCCAAAAGGTCTGGTATGCGATGGGGTCCTGGAGGTTCTGAAGGCTCGACGTGATGCGGGGCAGGTGCAAGTCATCCGTCAGCTTACCATTGAAGGGGGCACAATCAGAGGTGATACAGTAGACGAACTCAGGTCCCAGTGTCGGGAGCTCAATATGATTGATACCGAGGTTGCTTAGGCGAGTATCGGATAGGTAATGCTGTAGACCTTAGGTGGCTTACATGTTTCCGTTCATGTGCGACAGTTACGTGTCTGGCTTTCAATCGCAATCGCTTCCACGAGAGAGATTCGGAAAGCTTGTGGGTTAATATATTTGCAAAAATTACTCCAAGCTCCTGTGGACTGTGAACAAAGGTGTCCGATGGCTGTTGGAGATAAGTTCAGTCGCAAAGCCGCCGTTTCCGCTGCCGGGTGCGAAGCCCCAACGGATGGGTCGCCTACAACACCTCAACGTTGAGAGGCTATGTTCGCTTACTTTGCCAGGTGATTGAAATATCTTAGTTCCGGTCGTTGGAAATCAAGGAGATAACTTGGCGGTGAGTGTGAGAAGTAAGCAAATGAGGTGTGGCCCCATCCCACGGCGCGCGGGGCTTTTTATCCTCAGTCCTGCTGTTCTGTTTTTGGGTTAGAGGCATATGCATAACGATTAGGTCTCGCTGTTGGAAACCATATGCGTCACGTGAAGCACAACTTCGGTTCGACGTGGGGAAGACGAAGCAGGGTCCATCTCTGTCTCAACCAAGCTATAGGCTGTACCGATCCGCCAACCGGGGAAGCACCACATTGACAGGTATATGGATCCAACTCCCGCTATAACACGACACATAATAACAGTTTGATAACAAAAGGAAAGATCTGGAATGGCCGAGCCGACCATCGCAGATAGAAATTCGTCCCCTCGACCGCCCGCCATTCGAAATGCGGCGAGTCCCACCAAAGTCCTCGAGCGTCGTAGCCACAATGATCTTCTACCCATCCATCGACTTCCACCAGAGCTTCTCTGTGCTGTTATCGAATACACTTATACGGAAGGCTCTTACAAGCATCTATTTGCACTTCGGTCCATCTGCAAGCTCTGGATGGAGATCGTGGATTCCATGCCACAGCTTTGGGCACAGATTGCGGTACATCACGGTGCCGACCTCCTTTCCGAAATTCTTCGGAAATCCACAACTCATCCACTCGATGTTTCGTGTAAAGAGGACGTCATTAGAAGTGACCTTGACTTTAAAGAACAAGTAGCTATTTTCCTGCAGCACGTCGGTCCCTCAGCTGGAAGGTGGAGGTCCCTCCGCTATACAGCACGCATGGACGCACCACACCAGCGAATACTTGGCCTTCCACTCCACAACCTCGAAACCTTGACCGTCAAAATATCTGGAAATTCAGTCAAGTATCCTGATGACCTTAACGCTCCGAGACTTCGAAATCTCGACGTTACCAGACTTCCCCTGAATTGGGGCTCGTTGTCGGACCTACTCTCCCTTCAAATTGATGGCTGTATACCAAGTCCGACAGCCGACGAGTTGTACATCCTACTCAAGTCATCACCGCACCTTGAGCTGTTTAAAATCGCGCGGGATAGGGCCTCAGCAACGGGTTCTGCCACCAATCTCAGTGATGTCCACTCGACACCAATACTCCTTCCGAGGCTCCGAACCCTCCTCGTGATCCAAGTTCCATATGTATTCCGCTCCTGCCTATTGGACCTTGTCGAAGCACCAAACCTCCACCGCCTCGTAGTTTGGCAACACTTCCTTGATCGCTCGCACGAGTCTGCGGGGCGGTTTATTGGGGCTCCCACACATTCACGTGGCGACGGTGGCACCGACCGGCTTACTGTCTTCGGGACAATCGATTTACTGGGCGTCGTTGTTGGACATCGTCGAGTGCTTATTAACAATTCAGGGTGGGCCCAGGCGGAACGCTCTGCTGCGTTATCTGCCGTTCTAAGATATTTCGATCGCCCATTGTGCGAGAGCATTAAAGTCATTCAGATATCTGGACTCCAAGGAAATCAGGAGATGGTTGATCTTGCCGAAGTCCTGAACCGGCACTTTCCCAATGTAGAGCAGATGGAGACGAAAGTGTGCAAGTCGTCGAGCACCCTCTCAATTCTAGGCCGGCTGTCCTCATCGCCAACAGAGACGAGGGAAGCTTGGTTGTTCCCTGGCCTTGTTAGTCTCCAGTTCAACGTTCCAAAAGGCCTGGCGTACGATGAGATTCTGGAAGTTTTGAAAGCTCGCTGGAACGTGGTGCAGGTGCAAGCCATTCGCCAGCTTACCATTGAAGGAGGCAAAATCAGGCGTGATACTGTAGATGAACTCAGGACATACTTGCAAGAACTCAAAATAATTGGTACTGAGGTTGGTTAGGTGAGTCTTGGATGAATTCCGCTGTCGACATCAAGCGGCTCACAGATTTCCATCCACGGGGCGGTCAGGTCTCCTGTTGTCGGTTGCTGTTGCTCCAGCGAGTGAGATACAGAAATCCGGTCATTAAATAAATTTGCAAACCTAATGCCAAGCTGCTGGAGTGTGAGACCTAAGGTCTACGGTAGCTTGTCACAATTGCCAAACCTCCGTTTCGTTCACAGGTGAGGAATTTCGGTGGGGGGTCGCTCGCGAATGCCTCCTTAAGTTTCAAGAACATGTTCGTCTGTTTCGATGGTTGAATCAGCGATAGTACGGAAATATAAAGACTTAATTACTACTAGATATCTATTTGGGTCAGGTAGTCGAGAATACGGCTAGGGACCTTGAGACGCCCTATTGATGATTGCAACAGGAAACCCGACAGTTCCCGACCTATCCCCCCGGATTGGCCTTCCTCCTTCGGCGGCCCCCCTTCGCATTGTCTCTAAAATAGACAGCAGATGGAGAATCCGAGTGCGTGTGGCGAATCCGATTATTCTCGAGGGGATGTGTCATCTCGGGGAGAGTTTCGATATTTGGACTGAATAAAATTAACGGAACTCAAGGAGATGACCTGTTGCGGTCGAGTGTGAATAAACATATAGAGAGGTATCATAGAGTTTGATGGTTTCTGAGATGGAAAGTTGATTATTGTGAAAGCAAAAGCGCTCTTTCTCGAACGTAATGGAAGGGGCCGAGGATCCGGGAACGATGCCTTCGGCCAACAAACAAATAGCCGAAATCCACCACCACCACCTCAAGTAACACCGTGTACCACAGTGCATAAAAATTCAACTACAAAGGCGTAAGCATAGTTGTAAGGTGCTCTAGCTAACACACACCAGAGACTCATAAGTCCCTCTCATGTTTGGGTTGGTAGAGGAACGTCACTCATGGAACCTGACTCCCCCACGCACGCGGTTTCTTGCTCTAGCAGCACGGAGGAAGCAATCTCCAAACGTATCGTGGTACAGGACAACACTACTCAGCTGCCTCCGGAGATCTTGGAACATGTACTCTGCGAGGCTGCCCCGTCAAATTGGTATCATCGGAAATACTATACATCCCTCTTCCGGATCCGAGAGGTTTGCAGGCGGTGGATGGACATTGTAGACGGAGCCCCTAGCCTATGGACGTCTGTTTGGCTAGAGTTCAACCTCCGCCTTGTCAGCATGATTCTCGTGAAATCCAAGACTCAGCTGTTGTCCATCTGGTACGATGACCAGACCTTCGCGGGGTATGATTCCCTTCCCGAGGACCACATCATGTCCTTCATCGACCTCATAGGGCCGTCGGCAAATCGGTGGGAGTTTTTCGATTATCGCGCCTCGTCTTATGCGGAGCACGGACGTGTACTCGGGTTACCGCTCGACAATCTCCACACGCTCAACATTCTCCTCTCAGGAAATATCACTTACAGCACGGCTCTCAGAGCACCAAAACTCAAGTTTCTCGATGTGCACCGGTGTTCCCTGAACTGGCATTCAATCGCCAGTTTGCGAGGACTGAGAATTGACCAAAACACAAATGGACCGGATCTCGGCGAACTCATCGCCGTGCTACGCGCTTCCCCTGACCTCCAGTGGCTCTGGGTTTCCCGAAATTGGCCAATGACGGCAACGGTTCACTCCGATAGCCAGTACCCCCCTGCTCCGATCTTCCTCCCGAAACTTCGAGGGATGTCTTTCTCCAAACTTCCAGTGGTGTCTCTCTCTATCCTCTTGGATCTAATCGAGGCCCCAAGCCTTCGCACCTTCGGCCATCGCATGACTTACAAGTGGACCTCGGACGATTTCCCTCGCATCTTTGGCTCAGCAGGCCGTCACATCGGTGCGGAGTCGCAGTCTAGCTGTTGTGAGGGTCCGATTCGGCTGGACATTACGTCAAATGGAGAAACCTTGGGAGTCAGAGTGGGAGATCGAGGGATAGAGCTGAGAAGGTTCGGTTGGGAGGAGGATAACGGCCGACAGGAAAGAGAAGCCAGTCTTCGTGCTGCTCTAGCGCAGTTTCATCCAAAGCTCCGGAACGCAATCAAGACAGTCAATTTCAAAAACACTCCATGGAGCAACGAAGTTGCCGAGTACCTTCGGCTGATTCATACGCAGTTTCCCAGAGTGGAGGAACTGGTCCTAACTGGGCCCGACGGGCTCGAGGTCAATGTTGCGTCAATCGTGGAAACGATTAGCTGGGAACAAACGATTAAAAATTGGGATGAGGTACTCTTCCCTTGTATGACAACACTACGCCTTTGTGCAACCCGCTTGAGCATCATGCTGTGCGACACCTCGATCCTACGCCTCGTAGAAGGACGAGCACATTCCGCCCGAACGGCCAGTTTGAGGGTCATAAGCTTGGATGGATGTAGGATTGCTGCTGATATAGCGGAGGGGTTGAAACAGTCTCTTCAGGACCTACTACTGACTAATACCGATGTGGAGGATGTGAGATACCTTTCCCATTCGCTATGCTGAGTACTCTCTTATATTTGTCTTCTGCAGGCCACATGACCCCGCATTAAGCGAGGCAGGTTCCTTATTTACTACGAGCTCAAATGGAGCCGTAAGCGCAGAGAGTGAAGTAATTGCGTTGCTCGGGGTTCTCAGCATTAGCAGGAGCCGTGGAGGATAGCCATTGTTAATCGGCCTTGCCACTTCTAAGCTAAGAGGAATCAACCACTCCCGGCTCTCTGTCCGATATATTGTAGTATTTACTTGTGGATGAATTGTATTTGGGTTGTTTCCTGGTCTTTATGGTGCCCTGTATCTTCGGGTCCCCACTCTTCGTTTTCCTTGTATAAGGTTCCTACGATTAGAGTAACCAGTCAGTGGGCTTTTCATCTATCCCTAGGCTATCTGGTTGACTCTTTGCCTATGCCTCTCGGACCATACGTGATATGACGCGCCCTTTGTGTCACCCGATTCCGATCCCCGACCGCCGACCACCGACCTCCGACCTCCGACTTCCGACCT
>WSTY01000297.1:0-23353 GCA_019633465.1 Tulasnella sp. 417 | reverse complement strand
GAGTATGTCCCCGACTTGTCAGCATATGTCAAGCAGGCCTTGGCCAAAACCGTAGCTGCCGATACGCGAGCGCGCGCGCTGCTTGCTTTACCAGCTGCAACTCCTTGGTCGAGGGCACTTCAAGCTGGTGAAGCGTTCTAGGTGGACGATTTCTGAGTTGATTTGTTTTTGTATTTGGATAATGAGATTGGAGCTTCATATGTTGTAATGATTTTGTAATGAATGTCAGTGTGCGAGGAGAAGGGATTGATGTGGCTGGGTGTGGATACGCCGCGTCGCCGACAGGGTCCCACGGAGGTGTGGTCATTCGGAAGCGCGAAGTGCAAACATCCCTGTCGGCTCCGAGCGCACCATTGGCCTTATATACTTCGCATAACATCTTGAAAGCTTTTAGGCAACCAGACCGCAATGGTTACAACTCGGGCCCAGAAAGCTCAAGGCGCGACCAACGCGAGAACCCATATTCCAGGTCAGTCGTCGTCCTCGACATGGACGTCCCAACTCACAGAGTCTTGTAACACCATTATCAGCAGGGCACGGTAGTGGCGATATGCAGCCGTCGACGAAGCGTCCCAGGATGAAAAGCTCGGGAGCAGAAGGGACGGAATCACCCAGCGCCGGTGATCCCGGTTTGCGAGAACAGCTCTTGAATCTTCCAGTTGAGATATTTGGCGAAGTGAGTGGGCTCCATGCTTCAGTTTTGTATGCTAACCGTAGTTTCCATGAACGTCCAGATCTGCTCATTCTTAGATGCGGTCGAACTTCGGCATCTCGCGTTGACGGATGAGACATTTTGGTCTGTGCTGGTGGCACCAAAATCGGACCCTATCTGGCGTCACGCCTTCAAGCAAACGGTTCCTCCACTGCCGGAGTGCCCCGAAACTATGTCTAGGCCGGACTATGCCCGGTTCATGCTTGCGGAATCTTGTATGGTGGGTACACGTGGCGCTACCGCGCGTCGGAGACTTTTCGCGCTCACCAACGATAAGTTTTGCCAAGTGATGTCATGGACCACATCCTTGAACTATTTCCATCGCCTCCGATACTGTCATAAATGTTTAGAAGCCAAGTGCGTATACATTACCTACAAACGTGTTACTCCGGACTCTAATCTAGCCTGTACATCAGCATGATCCGCAAGGAGGACGTCTCGGAGTTATACCCAGATTTTCCTGCTGAATTCCTGAAATATCTCTCATCAAATTCAGGTTAGCGTTTTCGCTACCGAAAAAGTGGATGAATGGAGTTCTGATCCTTTTGCAGTTGGTTCGGACGGCGCCACTTTATCCGGCCTCCACTACCGCTGGGGTGGAAACCAGCGCCAGTATCTTAAAGTGAATGTGGCGACTGTTTACAAACTTTGGAAGTCGCTTTCGGAACCCGCATACAACCACGAACTAGCAAATACCCAGTTGACAGGCCGACTGGAAAAATATGCAGACGATCGTATCAGGGTTGAGTGGTTCGTCGTACTACTGGTTTCATTACATGCTGACGACCATCCTGTAGTCTGGATTGAAGATGAAAGATTGGCAGACTGCAGCTTCCCAAGTAAAGGAGGCACAACTCGCCAAACTCAGAAATGAACGAAGTGTCCTGTAAGCCTAGAGCATAATTGCGATAGAGTGTGGAGACTTCTAAGTCACTTGCCCTCGTTCGATTCCAGGGTCTTCGCAAAGCTTTCAGAACTTGGTTACCAAACAGTTGATTTCCCTCGATGGCACCACGAAATTTATAAACCAGAGCCTCTCACCGACGAAGGTTGGTGATCAATCGGCGAGGAGTTCGTTGGCTGAGACTGGTAATGTTTCTCCTGCCCCGACAGAATGGGACCGAATTCAACCTATCGTCATAACCACCACCGAGTCGAACAAAATCAGTCGAATCGTGAACGAACAACAGATCAGAAAGAACATAAGAACTAGAGATTTAACTACCCTGTGGAGCGACGTCGTTGCCGTCGCCTCCGGAACCCGAGCAGCCCACATGTCAGAGAGAGCAGCTTGCCCTCTCCTCAGCGAGTTTCTCGACATTGCTCCAGTTGCGCCTCTAATGGAAGCGGATACCGACGGTATTTCCGAACAAGACCTGAACTCTATCCGCCCGGACTCCCTCCAATTTGCAATTCAAGGACGTCGGCGGTACCTCGTCAGGCTCCGCAACATACGTAACGGCTTACCGGTCGACCAGGTGGATGAAGAGGAGTGGGACTCGTTATCGAATGAAGAGATCATCGCGAAACTCGATACCATTGCGGCGGAGCTCGTTCAGGCTGTGAACGGTTTCTGGGACTCGAAACGAAAGACTATGGAATGGTACCCGGCGGCTTGCTTGAAAGCCTCTTCCTTAGACTCCGATGTCTTGTCTGCTGCCGAGCATCTAGCGCCGGGTCTAATATCAAGGATGCTGGAACGTATCGGCAAGGACCCGAATACCGAAGCAAGTGCTTTGACCAGCGGGAATTGGGGCCGAAAGCCAGTACTGTATCGCTGTGCTCGATGTGACGAGAGGCTCGCCCCCACCTTAGAATTCAAAGAAATGGTAAGGATAAACGGAGCGCGACGTACTGGAGCGCTATGACTTACGCCTTCATCTTTCACCTAGATTTCGCACTACCTAGAAAACAAAGATTGGTTCGACAAGGCTTCGGATGCAAGGGAGAAAAGGGTCATCACGTCGTCGGTTTCCAAGGAACCGATCTTGTTCTCTACGCTTTTCGATAGCCACGACTGGAACACGGATGGAGATGTGATAGCATCGGATAGCTCGCGGGATAAAGCGCGGGTAACGAAGCTTCAAAACCAGGTCGAGGCGGCTTACGGAAACGAGCCGGAAGATTACGAGGGCCAAGATTTCACGACCAGGTCAAGGAGGTCCACTAACAAAGCGCTAGAACGACGGACACGCCGGATCTGCCGCTTGTGCCCAGAAGGATTTTCACCGAAGGTTGGTTCGGACTTAGCTTTAAGACGTGAACGCCACCACTCAGTCGCGGGAAATTGTATCCATAGCCAATTTACTTCGCTGCCTTGAAGATTCACATCGAGCATGTGTGAGTTTACGTTTATCATCTCGTGAGGACCTCAATTCTTATGTCCTTTGTCCACAGCCATTGTAAAGTGGCCAATGTGGAAGAGGACACGGTGGCATTCGATCCAAGCCGGGACATCGCTCCAGCAAACCCATGGGTCCTTGACGTACCGTCATTTGCTTTGTAACGCTACCTGTCAACACCCCTGCAATTTCGCGTGACTTATCCACGTGTCTAGGATGGGTAGATTCTTTATCCAGTGACTGAAACTGTGGGCCGCGGGCGACGTCGACATTCGACGGGACCAAAAAAGACCACCGTGAATCCCAACTCTCTCGCTGGGCGGGAGGGCTGTGAAGATTGGAACTTGTTACCGAGATTCAGCTTCATGACTGGGAAACACGTCAAGTCCGGAGCCACCCTATCCCCTTACTGACGAAATCATATTTATATACATATTCATGTGTTTCTGGTCTTGGCTAGCAATAGACATAACTACCTTGAGAGACTCGGTGGACCGAACCCCGACTTGGGGTTTTAGCACCTGGCATCATCAATAACACGGTTTGAGGCGGTTCTCTTCAGCCCCATTGCCGCCATTCTTCAGCAGGATATTAATGATGAGTACGCACCCGTCGTCAGTTTAGTGATTCGGTCTCTGAGTTTTTCGTTCCTTAGAATTCATTCCCTACGTTTTCCAAATTCTCGCCCAAATGCTTCAAAGCCATTCTGCCACTCTTCCCGACGCATACCGCTCTCTCCCCGGCATCCCATTGCCCAAATAAGTAACTGCAGATACGCGGGCGCGCGCATTGGTTGCTTTGCCATCTGCACCTCCTTGGTTTAGGGCACTTCAAGCTGGTGAAGCGTTCTAGGTGGACGATTTCTGAGTTGATTCGTTTTTGTATTTGGATAATAAGATTGGAGGTTCATGTGTTGTAGCGATTTTGTAATGAATGTCAGTGTGCGAGGAAAAGGGATCGGCGTTGTTGCATTTGGCTCGGGGGGGAGGTGTGGCTATGCCGCGTCGCCACAGGGTCCCACGGAGGTGTGGTCATTTGGAAGCGCGAGGCGCGAACATCCCCGGCTCCGAGCAAACGGTTGACCTTATAAACTACGCCTATCATCTTGACCACATTGTGGCAACAACACCACAATGGTTTCAACTCGGGCCCGGAAAGCTCAAGGTGCAAGCAACGCGATAAACCACATTCCAGGTAGGTCAGTCGTCCTTGACATGACGTCCAAGCTCACGAGGTGTTCTATGAACACTATTAGCGGGGCACAGTAGTGGCAACATGCAGCCGTCGACGAAGCGTGCCAAGATAAAAAGGTCGGAGGCAGGAGGGGCGGAATTACCAAGGGCCGGAGATGCCACGACAGAGCCTGGTTTGCGAGAACGGCTCTTGAGTCTTCCAGTTGAGATATTCGGCGAAGTGAGTGGCCTCCATGCTGCAGTTTCGCACGCTAAACGTAGTTCCCATGAACGTCCAGATCTGCTCATTCTTAGATGCTATCGAGCTTCGGCATCTCGCGTTGACGGATGAGACATTTTGGTCTGTGCTGGCAGCACCGAAATCGGACCCTTTCTGGCGTCACGCCTTCAAGCAAACCGTTCCTCCGCTGCCAGAGTGCCCCGAAACCATGTCTAAGCCAGACTATGCCCGGTTCATGCTTGCGCAATCTTGCATGGTAGGTGCACGTGGTGCTAGCGTACACCTGAGACTTTCCGCGCTCACCAACGATAAGTTTTGCCAAGGGAAATCATGGCACACATACTTGAACTATTTTCATCGCCTCAGATACTGTAACAAATGTTTTGAAGATAAGTGCGTATATATTACCAACAAACCTGTTACTCCGGGACTCTAACGTAGGCTGTACAATCAGCATGCTTAGTAAGGAAAAGGTCTTGGAACTACACCCAGATTTTCCTCCTGAATTCTTGAAATATCTCTCATCGGATTCAGGTTAGTGTTTTCGCTGCCGAAAAAAGTCGATGAACGGGGTTCTGAACCTTTGCAGTTGGTTCGGATGGCACCACGCTAGCCACCGCCCACTACCGCTGGGGTGGAAACCAGCGCCAGTATCTTAAAGTAGATGTGGCGGCTGTTTACAAGCTTTGGAAGTCGCTTTCGGAACCTGCAGAGAATCCCGAACTAGCAAATACCCAGCTCACAGGCCGACTAGAAAAATATGCAGACGATCGTATCAGGGTAGAGTCGTTTGTCGTAAGACCGTTTTCAATGCATGCTGACGACCATCCTGTAGTCTGGATCGAAGCTGAAGGATTGGCAGATTGCCGCTTCCCGGCTGAAGGAGGCTCAACTCGCACAACTCAGGAACCAACGAACTGCCACGTAAGCCTATAGCATAATTGCAGTGAAGTGTGGAGACTTCTAAGTCACCTGCCCTCGTTCGATTCCAGGGTCTTCGCAAAGCTTTCAGAACTTGGTTACCAAACTGTTGATTTCCCTCGATGGCACCACGAAGTTCGCAAACCAGAGACTCTCACCGACGAAGGTTGGTAATCCCGCAATTAATCGGCGAGGAGTTTTGTTGGCTGAGACCGTTACGCTTCTCCCGCCCCGGCAGAATGGGAACGAATTCGACCTTTCATCATAGACGCCGCCGAGTCGAACAAAACCCGGCGGATCGTGAACGAACAACGGTTTAAAAAGAACAGGAGAACTAAAGATTTAACAACGCTGTGGAGCGGTGTCGTTGCCGTCGCCTCCGGAACCCGAGCAGTGAACATGTCAGAGAAGGCGGCCTGCCCTCTCCTCAACGAGTTTCTCGACCTTGCTCCTGTTGCGGCCCTAATGGAAGCGGATACCGATGGGATATCTGGACAAGAGCTGAACTCCATCCGGCCAGACGCTCTCCAATTCGCGATTCAAGGACGTCGTCAATACCTCGTCAGGCTCCACAACATACGTAACGGCCTACCGGTGGACCAGGTGGATGAAGAGGAGTGGGCCTCGTTATCGAATGATGAGATCATCTCGAAACTTGATACCATTGCGGCGGACCTCATTCAGGCTGTCAACGGTTTCTGGGACTCGAAACGGAAGACTGTGGAATGGTACCCAGGAGCTTGCCTGAAAGCCGCTTCCTTAGATCCGGATGTCTTGTCTGCCGCCGAGCACTTAGCGCCAGGTCTAATCGCAAGAATGCTGGAACGCATTGGCAAGGACCCGAGCACTGAAGCAGGTGCTGCAATCAGCGGCAATTGGGGCCGAAACCCAGTGCTGTATCGTTGTGCTCGATGTGACGAAAGACTCGCCCCCACCCTAGAATTCAAAGAAATGGTAAGAACAAACAGGGGATGAATTACTGAAGCACTATGACTTACAACTTCATCTATCAACTAGGTTTCGCACTACCTGGAACACAAAGTTTGGTTCGACAAGGCTTCCGATGCAAGGGAGAAAGCGTTCATCGAATCGTCGGGTTCGAAACGACCAATCTCTCTCTCTACACTTTTCGATAGCCACGACTGGAACACGGATGGAGAAATCGTAGCATTGGATAGTTCGCGCGATAAAGCGCGGATCACGAAGCTCCAAAACCAGGTCGAGGTCGCTTACGGAAACGAGCCGGAAGATTATGCGGGCGAAGATTTCACGACCAGGTCAAGGAGGTCCACCAACAAAGCACCAGAACGACGGACACGCCGGATCTGCCGCCTGTGCCCAGAAGGATTTTCACCAAAGGTGGGTTGGAATTAGCTTTAGGACGTGAACCTCACCGCTCAGTTGCCGACTACTGTACCCATAGCCAATTTATTTTGCTGCCTTGAAGATTCACATCGAGCATGTGTGAGTTTGTGCTTATTTTCTCCCGAGGACCTCGATTCTTATATCCTTTGTCCACAGCCATTGTAAAGTGGCTAATGCGGAAGAGGACACCGTGGCGTTCGATCCAAGCCGGGACATCGCTCCAGCAAACCCGTGGATCCTTGACGTACCGTCGATTGCTTTGTAAAGCGATACGCTACCTGTCGACACCCCTGCAATATCGCGTGACTTATCCATGTGTCTAGGATGGGTAGATTCTTTGTCCGGTGACTGAAACCGTGGGCCGCGGGCGATGTCGACATTCGACGTGACCCAAAGAAGAACGCCACGAATCCCAAATCTCTCGCTGGGCGGGAGGGCTGTGAAGCTGGGAACTTGTTGCTGAGATTCAGCTTCATGACTGGGAAACACCTTAAGTCCGGAGCTACGCGATCCCCTTCCTGACGAAATTATGTTTATATACATATCTATTTGTTTCTGACCTTGGTTAGCAATACAAATAACTACCTTGAGACTCGGTGGGCCGAACCCCGGCTTGGGGTTGTAGCACCTGTCATCATCAATAACACAGTTTGAGGCGCTTCTCTTCGGTCCCATTGCCATCATTACTCAGCAGGATATTAGTGGTGCGTACGCACCCGTCGTTGGTTTAGTGATTCGGTCTCTGAGAGGTTCGTTCCTTATTCATTCCCTACGTTTTCCAAATTCTCGCCCAAATGCTTGAAAGCCATTCTGCCACTCTTCCTAACGCATACCGGTCTCTCCTCGCAGTCCCCTTGCCCAAAACAGTAACTGCAGATTCGCGGGCGCGCGCATTGGTTGCTTTGCCATCTGCAACTCCTTCAAGTTGGTCGAGGGCCCTTCAAGCTGGTGAAGCATTCGAGGGAGACGATTTCTGAGTTGATTTATTTTTGTATTTAGATAATGAGATTGGATGGTCATATGCTGTAGCGATTTTGTAATGAATGTCAGTGTGCGAGGAGGGGGAGTCGACGTCCCTGAATTTGGCTGGGGGGTTGAGATGCCGCGTCGCAACAGGGTCCCACGGAGGTGTGGTCATTTGGAAGCGCGACGCGCAAAGATCCCTGTCGGCTCCGAGCAGACCATTGACCTTATATACGACGCCTAACATCTTGACCACATTGTGGCAACCACACCACAATGGTTTCAACTCGGGCCCAGAAAGCTCAAGGTACGAGCAACGCGATAGCCCACATTCCAGGTCAGTCAGCGTCTATGACATGGCTCGTCCTTGACATGAACGTCCTAACTCACCGGGTCTTCTAGCAAAACTATCAGCGGGACACGGTAGTGGCAATATGCAACCGCCGGCGAAGCGTGCCAGGATGAAAAGGTCGGAGGCAGGAGGAGCGGAATCACCAAGCGCCCGGGATGCCACGACCGAGTCCGGTTTGCGAGAACGGCTCTTGAGTCTTCCGGTTGAGATATTTGGCGAAGTGAGCGGGCTCCATGCTTCAGTTTCGTATCCTAAACGTAGTTTCCATGAACTTCCAGATCTGCTCATTCCTAGATGCTATCGAGCTTCGGCATCTCGCGTTGACGGATAAGACATTTTGGTCTGTGCTGGCGGCCCCAAAATCGGACCCTTTCTGGCGTCACGCCTTCAAACAAACGGTTCCTCCGCTGCCAGAGTGCCCCGAACCCATGTCTAAGCCAGACTATGCCCGGTTCATGCTTGCGCAATCTTGCATGGTAGGTGCGCGTGGCGCTACCGCACGGCTGAGACTTTCCGCGCTCACCAACGATAAGCTTTGCCAAGGGAAATCATGGCCCACATACTTGAACTATTTTCATCGCCTCAGATACTGCAACAAATGTTTTGAAGACAAGTGCGTATATATTACAAACAAACTTGTTACTCCGGGACTCTAACGTAGGCTGTACATCAGCATGCTTAGTAAGGAAGAGGTCTTGGAGCTACACCCAGATTTTCCTCCTGAATTCTTGAAATATCTCTCATCGAATTCAGGTTAGTGTTTTGGCTGCCGAAAAAGTAGATGAACGGAGTTCTGAACCTTTGCAGTTGGTTCAGATGGCACCACGCTAGCCACCGCCCACTACCGCTGGGGTAAAAATCAGCGCCAGTATCTTAAATTGGATGTGGTAGCTGTTTACAAGCTTTGGAAGTCGCTTTCGGAATCCGCAGAGAACCCCGAACCAGCAAATACTCAGTTGACAAGCCGACTAGAAAAATACGCAGACGATCGTATCAGGGTTGAGTCGTTTGTCGTAATACCGTTTTCAATACATGCTGACGACCATCCTGTAGTCTGGATTGAAGATGAACCATTGGCAGATTGCGGCTTACCAACTGAAGGAAGCTCAACTCACAAAACTCAGGAATGAACGAAGTGCCATGTAAGCCTATAGCATAATTGCGGTAAAGTGTGGAGACTTCTAAGTCACTTGCCCTCGTTCGATTCCAGGGTCTTCGCAAAGCTTTCAGAACTTGGATACCAAACACGTGATTACCCTCGATGGCACCACGAAGTTCGCAAACCAAAGACTCTCACTGATGAAGGTTGGTGATCCCGCAATCAATCGGCGAGAAGTTCGTTGACTGAGACTGTTAACGTTTCTCCCGCCCCGACAGAATGGGAACGAATTCGACATATCATCATTACCGCCACCGAGTCGAACAAAGCCAATCGAATCGCGAACGAACAACGGATTAGAAAGAACCTAAGAACTAGAGATTTAACAACGCTGTGGAGCGACGTCGTCGCCGTCGCCTCCGGAACCCGAGCAGTGAACATTTCAGAGAGGGCGGCCTGCCCTCTCCTCAACGAGTTTCTCGACTTCGCTCCCGTTGCGGCCCTAATGGAAGCGGATACCAACGGTATCTCTGAACAAGACCTGAGCTCTCTCCGCTCGGACGCCCTCCTATTTGTGATTCAAGAACGTCGGCGGTACCTAGTCAGGCTCCACAACATACGTAACGGCTTACCGATCGACCAGGTGGATGAAGAGGAGTGGGACTCGTTATCGAATGACGAGATCATCGCGAAACTCGATACCATTGCGGCGGACCTCGTTCAGGCAGTGAACGGTTTCTGGGACTCGAAACGGAAGACTGTGGAATGGTACCCAGCAGCTTGCCTGAAGGCCGCTTCCTTAGATCCGGATGTCTTGTCTGCTGCAGAGCACTTAGCGCCAGGTCTGATCTCAAAGATGCTGGAAATTATTGGCAAAGATCCGAACACTGAAGCAGGTGCTGCAATTAACGGCCATTGGGGCCTAAAGCCAGTGCTGTATCGCTGTGGTCGATGCGACGAGAGACTCGCCCCCACCCTAGCATTCAAAGATCTGGTAAGACCAAACTGAGCACGACTTACTGGAGCGCAAAGACTTACGCCTTCATCTTTCAACTAGATTTCGCACTATCTGGAAAACAAAGTTTGGTTCGACAAGGCTTCCGATGCAAGGGAGAAGGCAGTCATCGAATCGGCGGGTTCCAAGGAACCACGCTCCTTCTCTACACTCTTCGATAGCCACGACTGGAACACGGATGGCGAAATCATAGCATCGGATAGTTTGCGCGATAAAGCGCGGGTCACGAAGCTCCAAAAGCAGCTCGAGTCCGCTTACGGAAACGAGCCGGAAGATTACGAGGGCCAAGATTTCACGACCAGGTCAAGGAGGTCCACCAACAAAGCGCCTGAACGACGGACACGCCGGATCTGCCGCCTGTGCCCAGAAGGATTTTCACCAAAGGTGGGTTCAGAATTAGCTTCAGGACGTGAACGCCATCGCTCAGTCGCAGATAACTATATCCACAGCCAATTTACTTTGCTGCCTTGAAGGTTCACATCGAGCATGTGTGAGTTTATGCTCATCATCTCCCGAGGACCTCGATTCTTATATCCTTTGTCCACAGCCATTGTAAAGTGGCTAACGTGGAAGAGGACACCGTGGCGTTCGATCCAAGCCGAGACATCGCTCCAGTAAACCCATGGATCCTTGACGTGCCGTCGGTTGCTTTGTAACGCGATGCACTGCCCGTCGACACTCCTTCAACTTCGCATGACTTATTCCTGTGTCCAGGATGGGTAGAATGGGTAGATGCTTTGTCAGGTGACCGAAGCCGTGGAGGACGTCGGCGTTCGACGGCAGCCAAGAGCACCGTGAATCCCAAATCTAACCTGGACGGGAGAGCCGTGAAGACGAAACTTGCTGCCGCCTCAAGACTGGGTGCCAGATGGAAACACCTCAAGTCCGGAGCCGCTATCCCTTTTCCTCATGAAGTCATGTTTATCTGCATGTTTATATATTTCTGGCCTTGGTTAGAAATCACTAGTTAAGACTCGGTAGACATATTATCCTTGACGCCCGGCTTAGGGCACCTTGCCCCCATCATCAGGAGCGCCATCCGCGAGTCTTACCTGCCATCCAAGAGTTAAAGATATCTGCCCAAGTTTGTGGGTGGGATTACATTGATGCGTGAGCGATAGGGATGGGGTGAAGTGACGTGAGTGGGACAATCGACGACGGTAGCGAGATTAACGATCGCCAGGTTGCTTTGTATTCGTAGACTTGGATTATGGGAGCTCCATCTGGGGAGTTTGCGAGCAGTAAGAAACTTGCCCAGTCGACTTTGGGGCTGTGCTCGTTCAATTGGTTGCCGACGGGGTCCCACGGGTGCATGGTCATTTGGAAGCCTGCCCTCCCCGTCGGCTCCGACTGTCGGATTGACCTTAAAAACCACTGAGTGGGCTCTTTACAACCAAGTTTTTGCAAGCACATAAATGGTTGCGACGCGGAGTCAGAAAACCCAAAGTGCCAGCAATGCGAGAATCCACAAGACTCCTCCGCCAGGTCAGTTGTGCATTGCGGCCTTCGTCTTACATCCAAGCTGACCAACTGTTATGGCGACACTATCAGCACGATACGGAAGAAGCGATGTACAGCCATCGACGAAGCGTGCCAGGATGGCAAACTCGGACGTAGAAGTGGCGGAACCACCAACTGCCGGGGATAGCCCTGGTCCGAGCGAGTTCGGTTTGCGAGAACGCATTTTGAGCCTTCCACCTGAGCTCTTTGGCGAAGTAAGTGAGCCCCGAGTTAGCACGTCGCATGCCAACAATAGCCTCTACGGGTGCCCAGATCTGCTCATTCCTAGACGCCATCGAACTTCGGCATCTCGCTCTGACGGATGAGACATTTTGGTCGGTCCTGGTGTCACCAAAAGCGGAGATTATCTGGCGCCAAGCCTTCAAGCAAACGGCTCCTCCAATGCCAGACTGCCCCGAAACTATGTCTGGGCCGGACTATGCCCTATTCATGCTTGACGAATCTTGTACGGTGAGTGTGAATGGGGTTTTTAGCGCAATAGAGTTTTCGGGCTCATGTCAAATATTAACGAATGAGGCCTGCCAAGGGGAATCACGGGGCACATACTTGGACTATTTTCATCGCGTTAGGCATTGTCACCCATGTTACCGAGTCAAGTGTGTCTACCTCAATTACAGATGTGTTACTTGGGACCTTAACAGAACCTTGAACATCAGCATCATTTCTCAGAGCATAATCCTCGAAATTTACCCAGATTTTCCTCCTGACTTCTTGAAGTACATTTCACAGCATGCAGGTTGGTTGTTTCTGTGCCTATCGCAGTGGATGATGAGACCGCTAAACCCTTGCAGTTGGTTCGAATGGCACGACTCTGGCCTCGTTGTACTTCTCCTGGGGTGAAGGCCATCCCCAGTATCTTAGGGCGACTGTGGAAGGAGTTTACAAGCTTTGGAAGTCTCTCTCCAAAACATCAGACAGCCTTGAACTCGCAAATGCCCGGATGGTAGAGCGACTCGAGAAATATGCAGACAGTCGCATCGAGGTTGGGTCTTTTCTCAGAATAGGTTTGATGATGCACGCTGACGACCATGCTGTAGTCAGGATTTAAGATAAGGAATTGGCGGATAGCAGCTTCGGACCTGAAGGCGGCAAAACTTGCGAAGATCAGGGAGGAGCGAAGTGCCATGTAAGCCGATAGTCTGATTGGAGTACACTATTGAGGTTTCTAAGCTACCCGTCTTCACTCTGTTTCAGGGTGCTCGGAAAGCTCTCAGAACTTGGGTACCTCGAAGTTGATTTTCCTCGGTGGCATACAGAAGTCTACAAATCGGAGGCTCTCACTGAAGAAGGTTGGCAATATCACAATCAACTGATGAGGAGCTCCGCGGCTGAACCATTCATCCTGTTGCCATCCGACAGAATGGGAACGGATTCAACCTATCGTCGTAAAAGCCACGGAATCGAACAAAGACCGTCGAATACTGAACGAAAAATGGAGGAGAAGAAACCGAAGATCTAGAGATTTAACCATTTTGTGGGACAACGTTGTTGTCGCCGCCTCTGGAGCCCGAGCCGTCTACACGGCAGAGAGGAGGTCCTGCCCGGCCGTCAACGAGTTTCTTGATCTATCTCCTGCTGCAGCCCTTCTGGAAGCGGATACCGACGGTATCTCCGAGCAAGAGCTAAACGCTATCCGGCCAGATGCTCTACAGTTTGCGATTCAAGGACGCCGGCGGTACCTAGTCAAGCTCCGCAACATCCGTAATAGCTTACCCGTCAACCAGGTGGATGAAGAGGAGTGGTCGTCATTGTCAAAAGACGAGACCATCGCGAAACTCGACATCATTGCGGCGGAGCTCGTTCAGGCTGTGAACGGTTTCTGGGACTCGAAACGAAAGAGTGTGGAATGGTACCCCGCATCCTACTTAGACAGCTCGTACTTGGATTCTGGTGTCTTGTCCCCTGCCGAAGACTTAGCACCGGGCCTTATGTCAAGGATGCTGGAAAGCGTTGGCAGGGACCTGAATACCGAAGCCAGTGCTGTGATGGGCGGGAATTGGGGCCGAAGGCCGGAGCTATATCGCTGTGCCCGATGTGATGAGAGGCTCGCCCCTCACCTCACATTCACTGAAGTGGTAGGAGCAAACAGGCTAGGACCTACTGGAATGCTGTTACTTACGGCACCATCACTCAAATAGATATCACACTATCTAGAAAACAAAGTTTGGTTCGACAAGGCCTCCGATGCAAGGGAGAAGGCGTTCATCGAATCGTCGGGTTCCAAAGAACCGCTCCCGTTCCCGACCCTTTTCGATAGCCACGACTGGATCAAAGATGGAGATGTCATAGCATCAGATAGTTCGCGCGATAAAGCGAGGGTCACGAAACTCCAGAACCAGCTTGAGGCCGCTTACGGGAACGAGCCGGAAGATTACGAGGGTGAAGATTTCACGACCAGGTCAAGGCGGTCTACCAACAAAGCGCCCGAGCGACGAATACGCCGGATCTGTCGCCTATGTCCAGAGGGGTTTTCACCGAAGGTAGGCTTGGATTTAGTTTTGGAAAGTGAACGGCACCGCTGAGTTACGGGCCACCATATTCACAGCCAATGTACTTTGCTGCCCTGAAGATTCATATCGAGCATGTGTGAGTGAACACCTATAGTCTTCCGAGGACCTTACCTCTTATTTTGCTTCTCTAAAGCCATTGTAAAGTGGCCAACGTGAACGAGGACACGGTGGCGTTCGATCCAAGCAGGGATACAGCTCCTCGAAACCCATGGGTCTTGGACATGCCGTTTCTTTCTTTATAACGAGACTGGCTGTATGTTGGTACCCTCACAATTCCGCATAAGTGATTTGTGCGTCTGGGATGGATGGATACTCTTTCTAGCGACGAGCTCATTCTAGATAACAAGTGTGGCGCTTCATGTGTTGTCTAATTGCTGATGTGCGACTTCTTTCAGCGGCGTCGCGATGCCGGCTCGGTGCCACGTGACCGCTAAGGCGGTGGTCGTGACTAACAAACAGTCCGTCGGGCCCGGAACGTGCCTTCCAGCTATATACTGCCCCTTGACGACCTTGCTTGCAACCACACCTCAATGGTCTCGACCCGGAGCCAGAAAGCCAAGAGTGCGAGCAACGATTCAAATCGCCAGCTGCCTCCAGGTCGGTCGTGGTCTTTGACGCGAACGTCCTAATTCACAGAGTCTTGCCGCGAACTGTCAGCGGAACATAGTAACCTTGACCTGCGACCGTCTAAGAAGCGTGTCAGGGCTTCGATCCCGGACGCGACAGCAGCGGAACAACCAACCGTTTCCGATGGCACGACCGAATCCGGTTTGCGAGGACGGCTTTTGAGCCTTCCAGTTGAGCTATTTGGCGAAGTAAGTCACCAAGGGGCGCCGGCTTCTGCGACTAAGAATAGTTCCTACACACGGTCAGATTTGTTCATTCCTAGATCCCATCGAACTTCGGTATCTCTCGTTGTCGGATGAGACATTTTGGTCTGTGTTGGTGTCACCAAAGTCGGAGCCTCTCTGGCGTCAATCCTTCAAGCGAACAGTTCCTCCAATGCCAGAGTGCCCCAAAGCTATGTGCGGATCAAGTTACGCTCGGTTAATGCTGGTGGAGTCCTGCATGGTGAGTGTGCGCGGGGTAACCCGTCGGCAGATGCTTCCCGTGCTCACGGCACATGAGGACGAGAAGAGTTGCCAAGTGAAATCATGGAGCACATCCATCAACTATTTTCATCGTGTCCGATATTGCCACGCATGTTACCAATCCAAGTATGTATACCTTACCGACAAACGTATTACTGCATCCTTGGGCTGACATGACTTGCATGTCAGCATTATTTCTGAGAAAGTGGTCCTCGAGTTATACCCAGATTTCCCGTCGGAGTTTTTGAAATATCTCTCATCGGACGCAGGTTAGTTGTTTCTGCGGCCAAAGGCGTGGCTGACCGGGCTTCCGAACCCTCGCAGTTAGTTCGGCTGGCGCCACCTTAGCCAGTGTCCACTATGTCAAGCGCGAATACCAGAACAATTACTTTAAGATGACTGTGGCGGGGGTTTACGAGCTTTGGAAGTCACTCTCAGAAACCGCAGAGAACCTCGAACTGGCAAATACCCAGTTGACAGCACGACTAGCAAGATACGCGGATGATCGCATCCTGGTTGAGTTGTTTTTTCGCAATCATATTTTATTATACATGCTGACGACCATGTTTTAGTCCGGATTGAAAATGAAGCATTGGCAGGTCACCTCAGCAAAACTGAAGTCAGCACAACTTGCAAAAATCAGGGGGGAGCGGAGAGCCATGTGAGCTTCACTGTACCTTGGTAGGTTTCCATCGGCTTCTTACCTGATTATCCATGTTCCATTCTAGAATCTTTGCAAAGCTAACAGAACTCGGTTACCTTGAGGCCGATTTCCCGCGATATCATTTCGAGGTTAACAATCCAGTGGCCCTCGCCGATCAAGGTTCGTGATATCACAATTAACTGCTTGAGAGCCCTGTATATTAAATTCGAAAGCTTCTGCTCCGTGGCAGAATGGGAACGAATTCGACCTATCATGGTTAAGGTCACCGAATCAAACAGGAACATGCGAATCGAGAACCAGCGTCTGATAAGGAAGAATGAAAGATCTCGGGCATTAACCAATCTGTGGAACGATGCTGTGAACATTGCCTCAGGAACCCGGTCTGTCTTCCTTATGGAGAAGGGAGCCTGCTATAGCCTCAACGACTTTGTCGGCCAAGCTCCTGTGGCAGCACTGCTCGAAGCGGATACCGATGGTATCCCTGCACAGGACCTGGACTCTATCCGGCCAAATGCTCTCCAATTTGCGATTGAACAACGTCGGCAGTACCTAGTAAAGCTCCGCAACATTCGCAATGGCTTGCCGCTAGAACAGTTCAGCGGGGAGGAGTGGTTGTCATTGTCAAATGATGAGACCATCGCAAAACTAGATACCATCGCGGCAGAGCTCGTTCAAGCTGTCAATGGCTTTTGGGACTCGAAACGAAAAACCGTGGACTGGTACCCCTCGCCTGTCTTGGGCCGCTCAAACGTGGATTTCGGAGTTTTGTCTCCTGCCGAGGGCTTAGCACCAGGCCTGATCTCAAAACTTCTGGAAACCCTTGGCAAGGATCCGAGTATTGAAGCAAGTGCTGTGACGACCGGGAACTGGATTCGAAAGGCGGTGCGGTATCGATGCGCTCGATGCGACGAGAGAGTTGCCCCACATCTCACATTCACAGAATTAGTAGGGATAGACCTTCTATGACTGACGGTAAGGCTATTACTTACGGTAAAATCCTTCAACTAGATTTCGCATTACCTAGAAAGGAAAATTTGGTTCGATAAAGCGTCCGATGCGAAGGCGAAGGCGCTCGTCGAATCGCCAGGCTCAAACGAGCCACTCTCTCGCTCCACCCTTTTCAATGATCACGATTGGAACACGGCAGAAGATATCATTGCATCGGACAACTCTCACGACAAAGCGCGGATCACGAAACGCCAGAACCAGTTAGAGAACGCTTACGGAAACGACTTGGAAGATTACGATCGCGAAGATGTCAACACTAGGTCAAGGAGGTCTGCCAAAAAGGTGATCGAGCGACGGACGCGCCGGATCTGCCGCCTATGCCCTGAAGGCTTTTCGCCACAGGTGAGCTTGGGACTAGTGGTCGGGCGGACGTCATCGCTTATCTGACCGTGAACGTATTCACAGCCAATGTACTTTGCTACGTTGAAGATCCACATCGAGCACATGTAAGTCAATTATTACAATTATACGGGCCCACATCTTATGTTGTTTGTCTACAGTCATTGTAAAGTGGCGGACGCGGAAGAGGATACGGCGGCGTTCGATCCAAGCCAAGCCGTTGCTCCGACAGAGCCATGGGTCTTTGACGTGCCGTATCTGTGTTTGTAACACGTAATGCTGCATGTCGATGCCCCGTAATCCTACATAACCCATTCCCGAATTTCGGATGGGTAGATTATCTCATTTCTATCTTCTCTAACAAGATTGTAAAGGACATCAGGTTTTGACCGAAAAAAAGGGAAACATGCTCCGGCAAGGCTGGAGGGTCATGAGGACTGTGACTTGTTACTCTCGTTAAGCTTCGGGGACGGACTTGGAAGATCGGCATGCACGTGTAATTTCATCCTGCCCAATTGAGTATATATTTATAGCGTTCTCGCTGAAGCAGTGTTCTGAGAGCTGGGGTGAAATATGTATAGTGCAGGACAACCCGCAAATCTCCGGTGCCAAGGACTCGTCACGGTCACAAACCGTGACACCGACCTCGGTCACGCCCCCTCTGTGGGCCTTCTGATTGGCTCTCAGCCTCTCGTTAGAGGATACAAGAAAAACACAGGGGTGACCGCCGGTGAGCGATCCCTCAACTCAGACCACTGCTTCACCGCTCCACTCCATCTTCCTACCAGAACATCATCGGAACGCAGATGGACTACGAATATCTTAGAGGAAATCTGGTAATTCCATTATTCCCGTCGCCTTTTCAAGCTTACTCAATTAGGCCTGGATTCGCTTTCCCCCCGTACCCGCAGAATGACGCACTGGCAAAGCTTGAGCACCTCGCAGTTAGAGAGGATCTCATAGAGATCAACCAAGCACTTCTATGTACAGGTAATACAACACAAGCGCCCAGACGAATATCCAGTTAATAGGGCATCGGCGCAGCGGGTGGCTTTGGCGATGTTTATAAAGCAACCCTGCGTGCAACGGATAGTAGCGTCTCTGGCCGGGCCGTGGCAGTGAAGGAGCTTCGAGCAGTTGGAGATGACATAACTCGTATCCGCCTTGCCATCGTGAGCTTCGTTTAATCCCAACCTCATTGGACGGGCTTCTGAGTCAGCCCACAGCATCTAACCAGAGAGCTGCAAGTGTGGACGAGACTCAGGCATCCAAACGTGCTTGAGCTTATTGGCTACCAGCTCAACCCACAAATGACTACAGCAAGATTCATCAGCCCTTTCATGACCAACGGTAACATCGAGGAGTACTTGGATAGCTCTCCGGATCCCGTTTCGGATGACCTACGTCTCAAATTAGTAAGTTACTGCCGAGATAGGGTGATTCTTTTGGTAAATCCTCTTAAATTAGCTTAGGGACAGCTTGAACGGACTTGCCTATTTACACTCGTTGAGTCCTCCGATTTGCCATGCTGACATAAAGCCCGTGAGTGCCCGGGGCATGCCGACTGAGATTTCATATGCATAAGTCTTACGGTTTCTTAGGGAAATGTTTTGATCACTGATAACGCTGGAGCTATTCTGTGCGATTTCGGTCTTGCACGACTTGCTGATGGACAGTCATCGGGTTTGACAACAACCAAGACGATCAAGGGTTCAATCCGTTATATGAGTCCAGAGCTCTTCGATGAAGATCCAGTGCACACCCTTAGTAGCGATGTTTGGGCGTATGGCTGCCTGGTTCTGAAAGTAGGCTGCTTTCTAAATGGCGGGATTATGGCATTCATAGATCAAATCCAGGTCATGACGGGCACTTCGCCGTACGGTGGTGCCCGCTCAGATAATCAAACCCTTTTGGCATTGGCCCTCAAACAGCCACCGGCAGAACTCACCAACTTGGACCTACAACACGAGAAATTGAAAACTTTGCTGGGAAAATGCTGGGAGATTGACCCATCCGCACGGCCAACCTCATCGGAGTGTCAGTTATATCTCCCTGAGACGGAAACAAAGGAGTCACAGTTATCAGAGACTAGCGCACAAGTACACGATTCAGACCACCACAAACATAGTATGTCATCCAATGATGACGAGATAACTATCATTGCCCCCAGAGATGACCAGTTATCGCAGCCAGATTCTAGAGTCCGTGAACTCCCCGTCAGCGCCTCCCTTTGCTTGAACGTCACGATTGACCGATCCTCTTTAGCGATCTCCCCCGCAGCCCTTACAACCAATAACTCGACTACCAGATGTTCTTCTCGCATCTCTGTCACCCTCTACCCTATCTCACGCGGAGAAAAGTCTCTCAACTCTTTCGACGACTCAACCTGAGTTCCTCCATTCTCTACTTCAACTTGTGCTTGATCAGTCCCAGCAAATCCAAGCGCGTCAGGCGGCAGCTGTATACTTCAAGAATGTCATTAAGCGTAGATGGGACGCTGAAGTGCGCGTTCCAGACAGATTCTTCATATCACTTAGGTTGTTGACCTGATCGTGGTTGCAGGCAAGAGAGGAAATACCGATCGACCAGAATGAGAAGAACACGTTAAGGGAGAAGCTCATCCCTACTATGGTCGCTTTATCAAGCCAGAGCAAGTTACTCCGTACCCAGATCGCCGACGCTGTTGGTCTCGTCGCCGCGGTCGATTTTCCAAGGTTGTGGCCGGGATTACTCACGGTAAGACACACGGAATTTCAGCACCAATAAAAGTAACTAACGGCTCTGTGTACGGCCTACAGCAACTAGTATCCTACTTGTCCCCGGCGAATTATGCGGTCAATGTGTGCATTCTAGAAATTGCGCACTCCATATTCGCTCGGTGGCGGTCCCAGACTCGGTCAGACGAACTGTTCCGTGCCATCAACTACACTCTGGAGAATTTCCAAGACCCCTTTTTCTCCGTCTTCGATGCTACGGCGATGGCCTTGCTGTCGGGACAAACTTTGTCCGATCTAGATGCCGTCGCTCAAGCCCAGGCACTCCTGATGCAGATCTACCTCGACCTGACGTTCCAAGACATTCCACCAGAGTTCGAAGACTCAATCGGCCACTTCTTCGGTGCTGAAGATGGCGACGAAGGTTATTTTATCATGTTTTTGAGATGGGATCCACCCGCACTTCGGGGCGACGTAAGGATCCTTCGAGGCGCCGTAACCATGCGTATTCAGGAGTCTGACATCATCGCTTCGTTAGGAAGAGGACCCGGCACCAACGGGACCAATGGATATCAAGACCGCTATTCTTGAAATTTGCGAGCTCTTCGAGTTGATGTACAGCGAGCTGATTGGCGACCGGGTCCCTACCCTGCTTCGTGCCGTCTGGGAGCTCATCGGTGCCAGCAGCCTCGCTGTTCGAGAGGATGCTATGGTGGCACAAGCAATCAAGTTCCTAAGCACTACTGCTAAGACAGGTCTCCACAAAGCGCTTTTTGCAGACGAGGGCACTTTACAAGGCTTGGCTCAGCGTATCATCGTTCCGAGCATGCCGTTGCGAGGTGCGTCCTAGAACTTCGGTGTCGCTTGGCCCATTGTATCAATCTTTTGATGCGTACCTCTCACTCTTCAGACCATGAAGTCGAGCAGTTTGAAGAAGACCCTTTGGAGTATATTCGACGTGATCTATCGCTCTCAACGGAAGGAGGCGGTTCGCGGCGGCATACGGCCTCAGAACTTATCCGCGCTTTGTTTAGCATCGGGTTGGATGCTCCGCTGACACACCTTATCGGACGGTACATTGATGCCGAGTTGCAGGTAAGCGGTACTTCTGTATGAATTGATCTACTTCTTATCTAGGTGTGCGCAACTTTAGGAATATTCGGCCAATCCGTCGGAGAACTGGAGGTCGAAGGATACTGCCATCTACCTTTTCACCGCAATTGCCACCCAGGCTTCTACAAGTCACGTATGCTACTTGTGGCCCACTCCGTTAGTTCAGCCAATTGACGGAAACGATCTCGATTTCCGCAGCATGGCGTCACTATGACAAACGGATTGGTCGATATAGTCAAGTTCTTCTCTGAGAATGTCGCTCAAGATCTTCAAATAGAGGGCCACCCTGCTCATCCAATCTTACAAGTCGACGCAATTCGGTTCATTTATACTTTCCGCCATCAAGTACGTTTCATCATGCAGACGACAGAAGTGGCTGTTCATTTACCCTCCCTAATGTGATTAGCTGACCAAAGAGCAACTTGCATCTGCTCTACCCGTGCTTGCCCACCATCTCGGCTCTTCGAACTATGTGTGTTATACGTACGCCGCCATCACGATTGAGCGGATACTCTTCATGAAATCCGGGAAGACACCTATGTACGTCTTGAGCTGGAGACAGAGCCATCTGGACCAGTAGCCTGAATCTCAGTGCTCGATAGGTTCGGTTATACCGATATCCAAGGCTTGACGGATAACATATTAAACACGTTGTTTAAGCGAATTCTCATTGGAGATACGCCCGACAAAGTAGCAGAAAACGAATACTTGATGAAATGTAAGTCAGTGCTCTTGGTGACTCGAAGTCAGCGCCGTGCCGAACCCTCCCCTTAGGTGTGATGAGGGTTATCACCACTGCCAGTAGCTCATTGGCGGCTACATACCAAAACACCCTATTGCGGCTTGTCGAGATTTTAAGCATTGTTTGCGAGAACCCTAGTAACCCCCAGTTTAACCAATATACATTTGAGAGCATCTCCGCCCTGTTGCGGTGAGTCGACGCTTCGACCAAACTGTTCCCACTGATTGCTGACCCGCAAAGGTAGATACGTTACGTTGGCGGACGTGTCATCGCTAACACACTTCGAGGTGGCTTTGTCGGGGACAATATCCACCATTTTTCAGCAAGATGTGACAGGTGAGCACCACCCTCATCAACTGAGAATCTTTGCACTGAGATCCCGCTTCTCAGAGTTTATTCCTTACGTTTTCCAAATCCTCGCTCAAATGCTTGAGATTCACCCCAATCCGGTTCCCGGCTCATACCGGTCTCTTCTAGGCGCTCTTATGGCACCGGCTTCATGGGCCCATCGCGGTAACGTTCCTGCCTTGGTCCGACTCGTCAACGCATTCTTGGTTAAGGATGGGCCGCGAATGGAAGCAGAGGGACATGTCAAGACTGTTGTCGCCATAGTCCAATCTCGATTCATGCCTTCCAAGCTCAACGATACATATGGATTCGAACTTCTTCAAACGATCGTGCGGGTAATCTCTCCGCAGCTCCTCAAGGACGTCTACTTCCCAGTTATGTTGAATTCAGTGTTCTCGAGACTTCAGACGCTCAAAACGGACAAGTTTACTTACTCAGTATCCTACTGGATCCTCTATACTATGGCTTTGCCAATCGATGGATTGGGTCCGGATACCGTCATCGAAGCTGTTGAGAGCGTTCAGACAGGGTGAGTGGCCGGTTTACGCCTATCACGCTCCTCCCACCGGCACACAGCTCCTGACTATCACATTTCGCTAGCATTTGGAGTGCGCTGTTTGGTAACGTCGTCCTGCCTGAGGTCTCAAAGACGAGACCTTTGGATAGAAAGACCGTCGCTGTGGGCCTTACCCGACTGCTTACTGAAAGCCGGGTGATGCTGTCAAATGCCTTGTTGTGGTGCGTTCCGCCTACTGAACCTCGCGGACACGGTGCTGAGACTGCGGCCTAATTGCAGGCAGCCCGCCTTCCTCGCGCTTGAACAGTTGGTTACCAAAGCGGACGCGGTAGCCCAAGGTCAGGTTGATGAGTCCGAGACCATGACAAGCGCAATGGATCACGAAGACGCGCCAACATGCTATCAGACCTCATTCTGCAAGTTAACCGCCTCACAGCCGAAACGTTACGATCCAGCGGACTACGTCTTGAACATGCCAGCTTATGTCAAGCAGACTTTATCCAAAGCAGTCGATGTCGATCTGCGGGCGCGAGCGTTGGTTGCTTTGTCGTCGGGAAGCCCTTGGTCTCGAGCGCTTCAATCTGGCGAAGCATTTTAGGCGGAC
>WSTY01000296.1:0-23389 GCA_019633465.1 Tulasnella sp. 417 | reverse complement strand
GACAAACATTATATCTACCTATTCTAGTACATCTGAGTCGCGTATCCGGAAAAGAAAAAGAAAGAAAAAGAAAAAGAGAAAGAAAAAGAACTAGGAGGAGGGGGCAAGGCTGAGCCTTAGTCCACTACTCCTGGTCCTGGGTATCTCGCATGGGGTCGCCGACGGCGATTCCCACGGTTCCGTAACAGGTAAACATACTCTTGTAGCGTGGATCGCCATTTCATATCCGCATTACACTGTCCTTGGTGACGGGCTCTGGGTTTTGGTGTCTCTGCTCCCTGTATCCTTTCGACTAGCAAATCTCTGCTTATTCTTTTGTGGCGTGTCCTTTCCGTGTCGGGGGGTGCCAGATCAGGGGAAGAAGGCATGCTGGTCGTTCTGAGAACTTGGCAAGCTTAAGGGTTGGAAGATTCGGTCTATACGAGGGAGATGCGGTCAAGTTCGAAATATTCGAGTTCGTCGGGATGATGCTGTTAAATGGGTTCTACACGGTGTGGGTAGGTGCGACTGAGGCTCCACTTTCGCGAGGCCTGGTCAGGCCTCGCCTTCCAACCAACGTTCTCGACCGCTTTCATCAACCACGAGCCGTACCCAAGGCTTTAGCTTTAGGCTCAAAGCGTCAGGGTGCAAATCGCTTCTCTCATTGGGCGCGGTCGAAGAATTCCGAGTTGGCCACACTGAAGAACTAGTAGCGCCCGGCATGGAGCAACAGATCTCTCCGTGCATTTGCTTCTCGATAAGCGAGCTTGCGGGGGGCATCAGGATAGCGGTTTAAATTTAGGCATAACCTTGGCCGTGGCTGTGGAATCCCTTCTCTTGAGGATAGCATCCAAATCCGAGTCCGACTCTCAGGCGAAGCTCAATCTCGCAGCCTTCCCGAGACTCCCAAACCTCTCTCCACCAGACTCAGCCTCCAAAACCGGAGACAGCGACGGTCCCATCCGCGCCTCGGACGTTTTCGACCCATTCCTCATGTCAATGCTACACCCCGCAAGCATTAGCGGCGTAATCTTGGGTCCAATCATGTCTGAATCGCTGCGCCGAGGTCGGAGGATCGCTCTGGGCTTTGTTGGGAATACTATAGTGGTTGCCGCGTCCCTCACCCAAGGTAGAGGGTAAGTCCTTCTTGGATCTACCGCCCGATTCTCGTCCTCAAAGATACACAATCGGCAATGCGACACGTGACCCCTCTTTCCTAAGCAAACTCTTCTCGGCAATGAATTAACTAAGAAATGGAATTCATCTTTGAAGCTCGCGCATCGTGCTCCTGAGACGAGTAATAGAAACTGTGACAGAGATGAACCGAATCATATTTGAAGCACCATCCCCTTCTCTCTGCGACTCTGCTCTCCGCGCATGGAGGCAAAGTACTTTCCTCTCTCCCCGATAGACCTTTGTATGCCAGGATATTTTCTATTTGGTAGAGTTTGTACAAGAATTCTCGGCTACATGAGGAACATTCGCAGTCGGTTCCCTCTCCTCATGTGCTGAGTGTTACGGTGCTTAATCAACTTGCAGGCAATTAGAGACTCCTATGACCATAGCGTGCTTCTCAACCAAATGCATCCATCATTCACAATTAAGGACAGGCTGCTGGACTCTTAAGCATACTCCGATATCTTCCCAGTGGGCCATATCAGGGGACGAACTATAGCTATGCAGTCGAGTGGTTAGGCAAACCGCGGAATCTAGCACGCCGACCAAGTCTTGAACTTACCGCGTGGATCGTCGTCCTCTGTAGTTTGCCTGACTTCTTTAAGTGATGGGCAGATTCCCGTTAATTTCTTCAAGAGGCCTTTAAAATTTCTGACTCCTCCAAGCTTGAATCTTATACACAGAAGCTGAAGGGGCGGCGGAGTGGGATACACAAGCTTGAGATTGAAAAGCGTGAGACGCCTAATCAAAGGAAATTTCGGGATCTCTTCAATTAGCTGACAGAAAGAAAACAAATCCCCGATCAGCCATCGAGACGTTGAATGAATCTGAATAAGAAGCGGCGTACCAATTGCGCCTTGACAAGGGGTTCAGGCTCTGCAATGATTGTAAGATCCACGATGCTGGGAAAATGCTGCGTGGCGAGTTGAAGCACGCCTCTAAGGATATCTTCGTGGTGATTATGGTGTGGTTGTAGTTCTAACGTCTCTATCGTTCCGGAAGATTGAAGAAGTTTCCGATATATGTCTTCCTCGAGACAATGACAACGGTGAGGTTCCAGATAAGGACACTTGAGACCCAGGGTCTCGACTGGCCGTCCTGGAACAATTGCTGCCGCTTGGAGGAGCGTTCCTTTGAATATTTTGAGTCTTGGAACTGCTGTGTCCTCCAGGTCTTCAAATGTGGCCTCTTCACAGACCAGCACGAACTGCGTCAACTCCGTTTGCCCGCGCAATACAGGCGTGAAATCTAACTGGCCGTCGGAAGCTGAATTAAAGACAAGCCTGTATAGTTTCATATTTGAAACAATATTTTTGAAAGCTTCCCAGCGATTGTCTAACTTCCAGCCCAGGTTGTCCGTGAATTCTAGATCCCGGATGTTGATGGCTTGAGCCAATAATGGGGCCGAAAAGTTAATCCAATCGTTCCGAATCTGTGTTTGGATCTCATCTTCTCTTGATCCAGCTCGTATTACTCGCTCGTAAGGTCCCGATACCAATGTCGGGATAATCAGCCCTTGCAAGGAGTGGATGTGGGGCAGGAGATCTGGCCGCTCCTCAAGGGTTCTGTAAAGCCGAACGCGTCGGCGGGTCTTCCAGTAATCATTGGGCATCAGGTGCTCATAAATTGTAGGCTCCAATAGTTTGCGGAGATACTGGCAAGTCATCAGGAGGTTTGCCTTCTCGGTGAGGTCCAAGTGGCTTGCCAGTCGAACGATGACGTCGGCAGGCAATTGATGGAATGGTGACTGTTGTGTGGCATCCATTCGGGAGGTTTGTCGCATTTGATTATTTCCAGAAGACTCAGAGACCTTGGACGTGAGAATGGAGGGATGGGGTGAAGGCAAACAGGCCGGTGGTTCCTGCACGTAGCATTAGCCATGAACACCAAATGTATGCTAAACATCTACCCACCATGACACTAAGAAAATCCACAATGGGTGAGGCTGGCTGAAGGTAGGGGGCGTCTTAATATGGGGTTGGGTGATGAACGACTGGCGACCATCGAGCAAAGGATTATATCGACGAGTGCACATTGCCGGGAGGTCAAAAACGGCACAACCAATTTGCGGCCCACTCCTGTTCGCACACCAAAATAATCGGAGCAGAGAACTGTGCGTGAGACAAACTCACTAAATCTTAACTCAGAAGAGCACCGAAGTGAATTAACTTTGATGAAATCCCGAGACTTTCAAGACACAGCTCATGAGTTCGATCGACTTTTGTGAGCTAATTTCTCGCATGACCGTTCACCGACGTTCGGAACATTCTTCGTCGATTCTATTTCATGACTAAAAGAGGGTAGCCGCTAGGTCGCACTCCCAGGAATGAAGGGGGTCGGAGGATCAAGCTTGATTCGCACATGACCGTCGAAACAGGCCTCGAATCCGACAGCCTGTCCACCATTGCCCAAACAAAGCTTAAATTATATACAAAGGCTAAATTTACCTTTTTATTTCAGGCAAAATGAGTCAGAATGTGAACCTCATGTTCGAACAAAGCGTCTTGGGGAGGGAAATTCTCACTCCACAAAGTCGCCACGCCAAAATGAGACCAAAATCCGTTGGCAATCAATCGCGTTGCTTACCTATAGGGTTCTCCCTCATGTTTTGACCTACCAACAACCTTCAGAGAATATTCCAGAGAGTATGGCGCTCTGTTTGTTCAAGAACTCCAGACTCGCCGAGAAATCAACCCCCTCACCCTTCTGAACCCGTTCGAATTCGGGGCCAAAATCAGCTCCCTCACTTGAGGAACTTGCAGCTTGCCATTGGCGTGATATTTGGTGGGCCGCTGCGGTAGTTTATAAACTGACCCGGCGTGATTTTTGGCCATGCAGTCGGCGCGTGATTTTGACTCTGGAGCGCAACAAAACTTCCAGCCACCCAGGCCCTCACCCGATCGCAAGTCCTCCCCGCAAATCTTTACCCTTATTCTCAGAATTGACGTTTGCTCGGGGTTAGGGCAAAACGTAAATTTTTTCCCGGTCGGAACGCGAGACCACCGGTACACAGAACGAGCAATGACCCCAGCCCTGAAGAGGTAAGGCCACCGATGGCATCACAGAGCACGTGCAACTCGGCGGGATGCAAGGGTGCTACGCGGCGGCTTTACCGAATATTGGATACGAAGGATACCGCGCGGTTGTTGTATACATGCTAGTAGGTACGTCCGATACGCCGAACGAACGAATTCTGAGGAGCGACCCCGGCCTGTCGACCGTTGAACCAGACCTAAGTTGCCGATGTAGCACGCGGATAAGACCATATCATCGACTTCTCCCGATGCCAGTCCAGAGGATAAAATCCCGACAGTTGGTCGAAGCGCGCTTCAAGAGGTGGTTGGTTGCTCCCTCGGGAGCGCACGTATTCCCAGACCACCAGCAAAGGTGGATAATAAATAACATTAACGAATCACAAGGACCACATCTCGGTAAGGAGACATTGGGACACAGAATACAAAGAGAGATTCAAAGAAACGAGAACACAAACAGAAACACAGACCGAGCCGAAATCTAAGTCCTTCGTGTGTTCAGAACGAAACCTTTCCTTTAAGCATCGCCGGTTTCCCGGCTCGGAATCTTGGGTTGAAACGTGGCTTTGACACGTTTCACAAATTTTTTGAGGATTTTTTTGGTGCGAGAAGCACCCTTGATCTTCTCCGGGGCGGTATGAGGAGGGGGCGGGGGAGGGAGAGTCAAGCTTTGCACCACCTCCGTTTGGATGTCCGTCGACGATATCGCCGGTCCTGCAGAAGGAAAAGGCGGCGGAGGTGGCAGCCAGCTTTGTACCACATCCGTGTCGATGTCTGTCGACGGATGGGCTTGAGGATCAGCCACCTCGGACAAGCTCGACGGGGTGGCGGCAACTGTCCCGAGCGAGTCACACTCCTCGTCCGAGAGAGGCTTGATGGCGCGGCTTGTGGTAGCGCCGTAAAAGGCATGGCTAGCGCTGCCCTTGAAGCCGCCTCTGCCTTCCGCAGTTCACTCCTCGAAAATCCCTCAGAGTCCACCTCATCGTCTTCGTCGGCCGTCGAGACCGACGTGTTGTTGGTCTATACAACAGAGTCATTACCAGTCGTTCTTACTCTGTCAACCGAGGAACTTACACGAACGCCGCGCATCGACTCTTGGAACGCCTTCTCCACGTCGCTCCATCCTCCAACGAGTCTCTTCAAGTTCCCCTTCGTCTTTGCCCACCGCCAATCTTGATTCACCCGCTACTCCGAGCGTTTCGCCTCAGCTTCTCTCGAATCCTTCGACCCCAACGCATTCTCGAGATGCTCTGGACCTGCCAGGAGACGTCGTCCCTAAAGCTCTCGGCGATCTGTTCCTCCCCATCATCTGGAAGCTTTGGGACGACACCTTTGGTTTCCCGCGCCGGCGTGTCGCCCCGAGGCCCAAAGGTGGAGTTGGGGGATGATGTGGGAGTTCCTGTCTCCCATGGGCGATCTTGCTCAAGCTCTAGTGACATCGGGGGAGTTGGTTGGTTGAAGGCTGGAGAGCCCAAGATGAGGTAAGTCTTGCGATCACTTGAGGAAACCGATGGAGTTGGTGTCGCCTGAGAAACCGAGTGGGAAGCCGTGGGTGCCCCTCGACGACGAAGGGCCGCCGCGATCTCCTCTAAAGACTTTCCTCGCCAGCCAGCGGGTCAATGATATCGACGCCTTCGGTTGCTATCTTGCGGGGAGTCTTGTTGGGCACTGGTCCAGTGGCGAAATTACACCTACACATCAGAAAGAAAAAGGGATGGTTTTGAGTTAAATCTCTAAGTACTGCAGATCCGTGACGCTGCGGAGCAGGGAGCTTGCCTTGCGCCACTAAGTGAATAGTCTCGGGTTACGATATCGTGCTCTTGAGCAGCCGCCGGAATTTGGAGTAGATCATTTGCACCTGGGCTGGTGAGGCCAGGCCGTTCTTGACAATTTGCAGTTCACTGTCGTCGGGTACGGTGGGGGCAGAAGGGATGACGATGCTGAATGGGGATGAAAGGACCAAACGCGCCTTTGTCAGTTCCGTCACGAGTTCGCTCAACTGAAGGTCCTCACCGTGGTGAATGCAGTGAGCCGACCCAGCGCTCCCCACGACCGAAAATAGTAGCCAGAGTATCGCCTGAATGCTTCGCCTCTGTTGGAGTCCAAGCAGATGGTGAACACGTCGTCTGGGCAACGTTATAGCTAGATGCCAGAGAGAAATGAACGCGATCGTGTTGAGTTGAGTCTCCAGGTACTGCAGATCCGCCCAACGGTGGCGTGGGGAGCTTACCTCGCCGCTTCAAGCGAACAATCACAGGTTACGATCCCGTGCACTTCAGCAGCTGCCGGTATTCGAAGTAGGTTCGTTGACCTCGACGTCGGTACACGCAGTGCGTTATCGACAGTCTGCGGTTCACCGTTGTCTGGTGCAACGAGAAGAGAGGGGATGGCGACGCTGAATGGAGAACAAAGAACCAAAAACGCCTCTGTCAGTCGCGCCACGAGTTGATTCAAACGAAAAGACTCACCGGGAGGCCTGCAACGAGCTGCCTTGACGCACTGCGCCACTCAACTGAGTAGCCACAATGAGACCTGAATGCTTCGTCGCAGTTCGATCTGAAGCCGACGTTGAACACATCTCCTTTTCATCTCCCGAGGCCGAGGTGCTTTGGAAGATAGCCTCCGAAGATGTGCGGTGGCATGGAGTCACGGCGATAGAGGGAAGAGCAAGTGCCACAGCCTCAGGTCCGCTCTTATTAGGAGGAGAGGGGAGGGCGACCGGAGGGTTGGTCGGCTGGGAAGCTTCAGGTGTCGGGTGAGTCTCAGTGGATATCGTTTCCCCGTGGGCGGGCTCTCCAAAGGTAGAGAGGAGAGAGGAGGTATCAACTACGTCTTTCGACTGGTGAACCGCCAAGGGTTCGACCAGTGTAGGAGGACCGTCCTGGGTAACAGCTGGCTCAGACTTGATGCTAGCCGCGAAAAAAAAACGCAGCATTGTGTCAGTACACGCTGACCAGCCAGGCGAGGAGAAAAACAAGAAATACTTACAAAATCTGTAGAGCTCGGCAAGGCTGTAACGACCTCCGCCTTGTTCCAGCGATGGCTCAGGACGGTTGGATTTGGAATAGGTGCCGAACGCTTCGCGCTTTCATTGGCGTAGACGGTGGCTTTGAGGGTGAAGTCTGAAGATGCCCTCTGGAAGGGGGTCATAGAGATAGGGGGAA
This sequence comes from Tulasnella sp. 417, assembly GCA_019633465.1. NCBI lineage: Eukaryota > Fungi > Basidiomycota > Agaricomycetes > Cantharellales > Tulasnellaceae > Tulasnella > Tulasnella sp. 417. The sequence goes on along the minus strand of WSTY01000296.1, from coordinate 16,038 downwards.
GGGAAAGCGGCACGGCCGCGGAGAGCGAGTTGGTGTGATGAGTCGAGGTTGGGGGGCCCGCAGCGTTGGTCGGCGGGGGGACTTGAGCCGTGGGTGGGTTCCCAAACGACTTAGTTGCAGGGCGGTCGTTCTCTTCCGAAGGCAGAGAGGGGGCCGGGATATTGACGAGGTTTGGCGATTCCCGAGTGACGACCATCGAATACAACCCCGGAGGGCAAACATTCCGGTGTGCGAGACATGAAAAGCCTTCTCCCTTTCCGGAAAGTTACAGCTTCCGAGGCTTGAGTGCATAAAAGGGTCCTTCCCAACCTTTCCGCTGGGTCTTGTGGCCGAAAACTCGGCGCAGCCCCAGGACCCTTCGATACATTCTCGTACCACCCGAAACCGCTTCAGCATATCCCTTTAAACGTAAGACGGTAGCAATCCACAGTAGTAGTTGACTGTGAATCTTTATTCAAGCTCAAATGTATCTATACCACGCAAAGAGCGAGGTAATCTCCGCTTGGTCCAGAACGCTAGGCGGGCTAGCGGGTTTCCCTTGTGTACCATATCAATGAATAGCGCCGTAAGAAAGTACCTAACCTAGCCGCTTGAGGTCGCTTGTCGGCGGGATTTGTCGCGCGAATCGGGATGGGGGAATGGCTGGGTTGGTCATTTTGAGAATCGGAGATAGCGGCCGTATCGGGACCCTCTTGGAGGCAATCTTCGCGCCTCAGGAATTTCATTTGCATTATCGAGTCTCGCGAATCGACGACATTCAGCTAGATATGCTTTTCCGATGGTGGGAAGGATCAGTCCTTGGCTTGGGCGGGGCGGGAGACATCACCATCCATGCACCGCAACGTGTCCGGGCGGGCCAATCAGGAATGAAAATCGTAAATAAAAACTTAAATACTATATTTTCAGTATTTCTCCGATCGCGCTACTTCGGAGGAAGCCCCTCTGTCCATGCCAATCACCCGTATCCTAGACACCGTGAACGGCGGCGACCCCCTGGTACGATCCTCCAGAAAGGGTCCACTTTCACGTCGGCACGGAACTTTTGTACCCAATCCTAGATTGTGGTATCGAGACTCAGTCTGCTTTCCGATGAACCATAGCTCTAGCCGTCGACACCTGATTGGGGAAACCAGGACGACTATGCAAGAGTTCAGTTTGAACTCTCGCCACACTTCGTCAGCCTTGTCCACCTAACTCGTTAAAGAGAAGGGTAATATTGCACTTCTCTCCTGATTCGGCATATCATAGAGTGGAAACCGACGTCATTGGGCCAGATATCGTCCTCTGTTCCTGTGAAGCAGAGCTGTCCATCAATTATAATTAAAACGTCGAGTCGCAACCAACAACTAAGTGAGCCGCCAGCGAAAAGCCTATTCTCAGTTAGTCTCTAACCCATCTTAAAAGCTGCAGAGCCAGTAGCTCTGCTCCAGCCCACATCAGCATCAGAGAGTCGAACGAAACAGGTTCCACTGGTTGGTTGCTCACCCAGGATCGCACGAATGTCCGGACCACCAATCAAGGTGGATTATAAATACTATTAACCAGTTACACAGTTACAGACACTTAATTGGAACAGAGGGAAGTTGAGAGACAGAACACACAGAGAGAATCAAAGAAACGAAACGAAAACACAAACAGAAGCCGAGCCGAAATACAAGTCCATGGCGTAATGAGAGCAAACTCTTTTCTTGGGGAATTGCCAGCAGTTACTGGCTCCGATTCTTTGGTTTAAACGTGGCTTTAACACGTTTGACGAATTTTTTGATGACCTTCTTGGTACGAGATCCGCCCTTGATTTTCTCCGGGGCAGCGTCAGGAGAAGGCGGGAGAAGGAGGGCCCAGTCTTGTACCACGCCCGTTTCGATGTTCGTCGGGAATGAGACTGGGCCAGCAACAGGATCAGAGACGGCCTCTTGTCCCTCCTCATCAGGAACCCTTCGAATGACAGGTTCGGCTTCCCTCGCCGGTGCGTCGTTCGGAGGCCTGAAGCCGGAGGACGAGGAGGTATTGGGAGTTCCTGTCTCCCGTGGCTGAGCCTGCTGAAGCTCTATTGAGGGTGGAGTCGGTTGGTCGAGTACTAGAGGGCCCGAGAAGAGGGAGGTCTTTCCAACACTCGAAGCGAGCGTTGGAGTTGAGGTCGCTCGTTCCATTGATTGAGGAACGGTGGTGGCCGCTCGCCTGCGAAGGGCCGCCGCAATCTCATCCAGAGATTTTCCGCTCCATCCAGCAGGGTCGATGACTTCCAGACCCTCGCTCGGCGTCTTCCTCGAACTCTTGTACGGCACTGATCCAGTGTCAAAATCACATCTAGATACCAAACCAAAATGAAGCGCGGTTGAGTTAGGTCTCCGAGTCCTGCTGATCCGCGACACGGAAGACGGGGGGCTTACCTTCCGCGACTAAGTGACTGATCACGGGTTGCAATCCCGTGCACTTCAGCAGCCGTCGGTGTTGGAGCTCGGTTATTGGGAGTTGGCGTTGGCAAAAAAACGGCCGTTCCTGAAAATCTTCGGTTGACTGTCGTCGAGGAGAGCGGAAATAGAAGCGAGGGCGACGCTGAAGAAGGGAATGGAAAACACCCAACACGCCTCGGTCAGTTCCGTCACAAGTTCACTCAAATCAACGTACTCACCGTGAAGTTCGCAGTTTTTTCCATTGCCCGAAGAAAGCGTTGGAGGCAAAGTGGCTCTTTCCATTGATTGGGGAACGGCGGTGGACGTTCGCGTGCGAAGGTCGGCCGCGATCTCATCCAGAGACTTTCCGCTCCACCCAGCGGGGTCGATGATGTCCAGGCCCTCGTTCGCGATCTTCGTCGAATTCTTGTACGGCACAAAACCAGCGCCAAGGTCACAGCTAGATACCAGACAGAAATGAAGCGCGGTCCAATTGAGTTTCCGAGTCCTGCAGATCCGCGACAAGGAAGACGGGGAGCTTACCTTTCGCGACCAAGTGAAAGATCATGAGTTGCAATGCCGTGCACTTCAGCAGCCTTCGGTGTTGGAACTCGGTTATTGGGAGTCGGCGCTGGCGAAAAAAGATCGTTCTTGACAATCTTCGGTTGACTGTCGTCGAGGAGAGCGGGAAGAGAAGCGAGATCGACGCTGAAGAGAGGAATGGAAAACACCCAACACGCCTCCGTCAGTTCCGTCACGAGTTCATTCAAGTCAACATCCTTACCGTGAAGTTCGCAGTGAGCTGACCTGGCACATCCCGCGATCTAATGGATTAGCCAGGGTGACGCCTGACGCAGTTGGATAGTCGTTTGAAGCAGATGTAGAAGGCTTTGTCTTTTCAGGGACATCGACCGAGTCGTCTTGAAAGTCGACCTCCCAAGATTCTCGGTGGGATGTGATCACAGGGATAGAGTCAACGCAAAGCGGCGCAGCCGCGAGTACGTTAACGCTGCGAGAAGAGGGTGGAGTGGCCGCTGTTTTGGTCGACGACGGAGCTTGAGGAGTTGATGGATTTTCAGTGGATCGTGGTTCCAAGTGAGTGCGTTCTCCGAAGGTAGAGGAGAGCAGAGAGGGATCAACTATGTCTCTCGACTGGTGAACGGCCAGCGGTTCAACCAGAGTACCTAGACCGTCCTGGATGAGGGCCGGCGTCGACTAAGCATGCCAGTCGAGAAGAGAAAGAGGAAGAAGAAGAAATAAAATCGTGTCAGTACACGCTGAGCTGCCAGGCAAAGGAACGAAAAAATACGTACGAAGCGTGTAGAGCTGGGCATTAGAACGGCCTCTCCCTTGTCCGAGCGATGGCTCAGGACGGTTGGATTGGGAGCAGGTGCTAAATGTTTCGCGTTCTCGTTGATATAGGCCGGGTTGGCTTTAAGGATGACCTTAGAAGATCTTTGATGAGAGGGGATCACAGCGGTGGGGGGGAGGGCAATCGGCACAGCCCCCGCGACTAGCTTCGCGTGACGAGGAGAGGTTGCGACGACCGCAGTGTTGGTCGGCGGCGGATCTTGAGACGTCGATGGAGTCCCAGACGATTCAGTTGGAGCGCGGTCCTGTTCTTCCGAAAGCGAGGAGGGAGACGCGGTATCGGTTTGATTTTGCGATTCGTGAGTTGTGACCGGTTCGACCATCGTGATTAGGCGTCTTTGTACAAGGCCTATATGGAGCTGGATACCAGCTGAGGATAGAGTACATCATCGCGTCAGTGAATATTGTCCAGCCGACCGAGGTGCAAATAAGTCATACGTACAGAACCTGCGGACCTCGGCATCGGTTGAACAACCTCTGCACTCTCCCAACGACGGCAGAGCATGCTGGCGAACCAGGCCCCAGTGTTGGCAGACGGTGCGAGGTTAAACGGGACGTGCCCGTCAATTGCGCTCCTGAAGAAGTCCAAGTACGCAACCTAGTTGGGAGCGGCGCTGGTCAGCTTTGAATCTCCTTGACGGTCCCCGCGAGGACTTACCCTTGTATGGGGTACGCTGAACATCAGAGGCATCGCCATCCTGACAGCTTGTGCGGAGGGAAGGGATTGAGAGCGGCATCTCAAGACCCTCACCCTGCGCTCGGTAACAGGATGAGGAAGATCATCGCGCGTGTTGTCGGACGCGGACCTCAGGACATTGCGCGCGACAGAGACAACAAGGACGGTGGCTGGAATTATGGCGAGAAAGACGAGGATGCCGGTGGCGAGGCGACTCGAAACCTTGGTCTGGATTGAGACGTGGACGGGAAGTGAGCTGTCAAAACTCACCAAGGCCTTGAACGACTCCCACCAGGGGAAACCCTTCAAGGGAAGCTGAGAGGTACTTACGCTGAGAAACGAGAACAGTGCTGTGAAAAAGAAGCACGTCAAAGTTCCGAGACCCTGGAACCGTGCGCTCAGGGAAGCGCAGCTCATCATAGCAGTCCAAAACGGTTATGCTAAGCAAAGATAGGAATACCCGGTAACTCGGGAGGTCAGGGTAGAGACAAACTCGGTCTGAACTCTCGGGGTGGTGGTAGTTGAGAGGAAAGCCTGAATCGGCGGCAACCGCCAGCTAAAAGCCGGGGAGCCCACGGACTGTCCCACAGTTCCCAAGCAACCCAAGTCGACAATCGAATGACGGATCCTTGCATCATCTAAATTCATCTATGGTAGCGCTGAGAGAGGTTGCGCGAGCAGGAGGATGGCAAAGGCGTCCAGGTCTCCGAGGAAAGCGACGACCCAGAAAGTGAAGATGAACCCCGCAGTGTATCATAGCAGTGCTCCACCAACCCTGGTTCCACTGAGCTGGTCCAAGGCAGAAACATGGCCAAGGCCAGCCGTGGCTAAGTGCAACCGAGTTTGGTGTTTCCCCCCCCCCCCGATCGCACACTATAAGAAAGAGAACCTCGGCAAACGATACAATATATCAGCAACGTCATAATTAGGGCATGTACATCTGGCAAAACTCTAGCTAGGGCTTCGATATGGTGGACCGGGGCGGGCGTTTGCTCCCACTGCCATTCCCCAGGACATCGGAGATATCCCAGAAAGGCAGGCAGTAAGCTTTGTTATGACATCCACCTTTCGAATTCATTTGTCCACACATTCAGTCTTCCTCGAGAATTTGAGTGCATAAAAGGGTCCTTGCCGATCTTCCTGCCAGGGCATCCCGCGTTGACGGGAATTCGGCGCAGGACCCTTCCATATTCCTTGCAGCCACCGCAAATGACTCCCAAATGTCCCAAACAAATTATGGCGGAACCAATCACCGTAGATCGGCAGAAACATATTCCGAGAGGGAGCGAGCGAGCTGTTTCACTTGAACAACAATGACCTGAGATACTAAGGGTTCTGGTATGGATGAGATCAAGGCCTGCCGTGCCACATACAATATTCCTTCCCGTCGCCGGTCGGATACGAGTCTCGAGGTTAGAGCTCAGGGTCAACTTGATTTTGTCCTAGCCCCCTAAGGAAGACGTGATCCCCATTTGTGAGGAACCGCAATCCAGTTGCGAATGTTCCTCGCCAGCGCGTATCGTATCGATGTGTAGACGCAAGGGGGAAGTGGTTATCCGCAGACTAGAGTATATATTTTTCGCTGCAACCTGTCGCGCAGATTGGTTCTTTCAGAATCGGAGAGAGTAGCCAAATCAGAACTCTGTCCGAACGCAAAACCACGCCAGGTTTAGCCCACAAAGCTCAAGAGAGCCTGACCAACATCCGAGAAATTTGAACTTTTAACCTCATATTTCCTATTTTTTTGTTGTGAATTGACTATGTAGAGCCTGATATTGGTCCCCCATAAGTACTGGGAAGGGGTATTAGTTCACGGGCCACATGGGGAACCTCATCGCGTCTATACCCCAACGACTTGATACATGCACATTTGAGAAGAAATACAGAGGAGTCGAGAAACAGACTCACTGAATCCTAATGCCCTGCGACCCCGGTATTTGTCGAGCCAGGGCTTATCCGGCAACCAACGCGAGAGCCTCTCGACGGAGGCCAACCCCCCGGATTCCCGATCCTGTAAACGACGTCCCTTGAATATGGCCCCACAAGGTCCACGCTATCACAACCCCCATAAATCTGGCGCCCAATTGCAAGGTGGGCCCTTCGTAACCCAGTTTCCCGCCTCTCGGAGACGGACTCCACGACGCCCGACCACCGACCCTCTCACGTTGGTTTAAGCACAGCAGGTCCCGTCAAGATTCCCCCTCCATTCTTTTCTTCGAGTGGCTAGGTTAGGAGAGTGGATCAGCTCATACGTCTTGACCTCAAGCGAGCGTTCTTCTACGTTGACTTGGGACGCCGTCTCCAGTGCGGACGGGAGGACGCGTAAAAGGGACAGAAGACTGCACCTAGCTGAGAAGACTGACAGATGAAGCGAGCCAAGGACATTCCCTGTACAGCAAACAGCGACGAGATGGGTGTAGTTGAGGTGACGTAGGGAGCAGATGGCGGGTTTAGTTCGCCATGTACGACCATCGTGAAGTAGGCCGTAGACCTCACGCATGTGGGCGTTCTCACTTACGACTTGCTTGTGACCTAGTTTGATGGAGTGTTGAGTCTACGTTGAAGAGATATTGCTGGGCCAAAATATATTGCGCACTTACTATTTACATGCAAGTAGGTAAATCCAACAAGGCGAATATGCGGATCGAACATGCGGATCGAGGAAACGACCTACCAGCAGCGGCTCCAGTCTGGCGGCCTGACCACTGAGCCAGACTAGAGCCGCTGCTCGGGTAGGGGGATAACACCATTTAAGGGATTTCCCCAATAGGAAGCCCGTAGTTCGCGTCATGTTCTAAACCGATAGTGCTCACTCTGAGAGAGTAATTGAGGCAGGAACCCTGAGCCATGATCAACTGTCGTACCATTCACTCAAGCATTGTTCTGACAGGGGCGACCACTACGACGGCTGCAGCGGCCCGAAGCCAGCGCCCAGCAGAAATGGCTAAGCAAAATATATTGCGGAGGTGGCTAGATACATGCAAGTCGATACGTTTTTATTAATTGCGATCGTCAAGCCAAATCCCCGAATCGAATGAACGACCTCCTAATGGCGGCGGCCTACCGACTGCTGCACCGGACCTATAGCCTAACCCCCTCCCTCCCCCCCAACCGAGTATGGAGCTATTAACATTCCAAGGGCTTCCTCCCACCCGGAAGTTGATGGATCTTTGCCACCTAGAGAAAAGACCCTGGGTTTAGACGGTATTAAAGGGGGCTAATCCAAGGCCTAGTCACTTCTTGTCGTATTATTCACGCCTGTTTCTGGTGGAGCGAGGGCTCGAGGTAGGGGGGGGGGGGAAACCGTTGTCCGGAACACGCCTGGAGCCAAAGGCCCGTCAAGCACCCCCCCCCGGCGAAGGAATTGGAAGCCGTCCCGAGCTAGTGGCTGATGGACCAGAAGTCCGAGGCGATGAAGAAACAATCCCGATCGAGGGTCCGTTCGCTCCAACTCCGGCCCCACCGAGCTCGGATGAGATGGCTTCGAATGGCGATGAGCGCTGTCTTAGTTCCCCTTCTGCGTACACCTTAACGACGGCATTTCTTTGACGCTCGTGCACTTAAACACATCCTCTTTCATGTACTTTAGATCCTCATCTCCTCTCACCATCGTCCTCTCAAGTTCCGACCCCCTCGCTCACTTCCCCTCTTCGGCTTCCAGCTGGTACCCTCGGCGATGGGCGCGAGATTTCTGGAATCAGATCTTCCGAATCCGAGCTCAGACCCACCCCCGTGACTCCACAACTTGGCCATTGGCTGATACTCTCTACTTAGTCAGCTTCGGTTTGGCCAGCGCCGTCAGGCACGTTGAGAATGCTTGTTCAGGGTCATCTGCAGTTGATCCCAAGACAGCTATAAAGAGTTATCCGTGCAATGATGCTGTTCTCCGACCCCAGATCCCGGAATTATTTGCTCACGACAAAGCACTCACACGTCGCCAACTCTCCCTTCTCCAATGCGCACTCGCTCGGCAGGTGACAGACAGCTGAACACAGGAGAGATGACGGAAGTTCATCGACCTCCATTAAGCAGCCCAGCAATCTTCAGCCAGTCGGAGGTCGACGTTCGATTCACGTCGGTATCTCATCCAGCAGAACCCCAACCTTCCTCTCCCCAGGGACTCCCCCTGGTTCCCCCCACACTCACCACATCTCCTACGGCTGCGTCATCCTCATTTCCAGTAACGCCAACGACCCCATATCCAGGTCGGTTCCCTACTGGACGCTCAAATCAGCCTGCTTTACCGCATAATAGAGAGGACGACGGACAACGAACTGCAGGCTTATTTCAGTTCGCCTTTGGTCCACCTTCAGAACCTGTTACGGGTCCACCGTCGCCGCTTGGGAGGGAGGGGCTGACGGCTCCGTCATCATCCGCTCCGTCCTCAAACGGCACAGGTTTTGCGCTGCAAAGAATTCCTCCGTCGACCTACTCATCCCAGAGTTGCAACGATGCACAAAAAGCTGGTTCGTCTGTTCCATCCCCCCCAGGGTCATCATCCAAGATGCGGAGAGGGCTCACTGCATCAACCAGCCAGTCGAAAAAGTATATCTGTCTAAACCTTAAGTCCCACACTCACTGACAACTCTTGTTTTTAGGCCAGGGGCGTGGCTGACCGAAGTTCGGGAAGTTGGTGTTCGGGACGCGATCGAGGAGCCGAATAACGCGGAAGATGAGGACTCGCCATTCCCGGAAGTCCGAGCGTCTGTGTCAAACGTGGACGATCCCGAGATGCCGTGCCTAACATTCCGAATGTGGTTTGTCGGGATTAGTCTCTGCTTAATACTGAGCTCCGCGAATGTGTTCTTTTATTTTCGGTATCCTTCACCGTACTGGAGTAGACCAGTAAGCATGTAAGTGGGTTTGGTTCTACAAACATGTGGACTCGTCCTGAGATCCCAGCATTTAGCATCTTCACTTGGTTTCTTGGAAAGCTGCTTGAGAAGATGCTCCCTCTTCGTACATGGACCGTGGGTGGCTACGAATTCAGTTTGAACTCAGGGCCATTCAATATAAAGGAGCATACCCTCATGTATATGCTTTGCGCATTGACGTTGGAGGCCAACACGGTTCCATATGCGATGGATGCAATTGTGGTATGGGAGAAGAGATATCATCAGAATTTGAGCACAGGGTCAGCGTTCCACTGTTCCCTTAGTTGTGTGACTGACCTCTAGTATCCTGATATAGGTTCAACCTCCTATTCACCCTCTCCTCACAGATACTAGGCTTAGGACTGGTTGGGCTATGCGATCCCCTGCTTGTCTGGCCTGCTTCAGCCATCTGGCCGACTGAGTTGGCCATGTGTGCTACATTCAATGCCCTTCATGCCGGAGATGATGCGTACTTAAATGGCAAAGGGCCTAGGCAAGCTACCTTCTTCGCCACCGTGGCGGTTACGGCAGGTATTTGGGCATTCATCCCGGGTACGTTGAACCATCGGAAGACGGACGGCAGTGCTGACTTATTCGAGGGCTATAGGATATATTTTCACCGCTCTTTCTTACTTCTCATTCTTGTGCTGGATCTTCCCGAGTTAGCTGCTTCCGTATCCAGAATATCCCGTTTTGAACTAAAATCGTGTCACTCATTTTCAGAGAACGTAATTGTCAACCAGCTGTTCGGAGTCGTCAGCGGCCTAGGGATGAACATGATCACCCTCGATTGGAATCAGATCACCCTGGTTGTACTTCCTCTAATTACTCCGTTCTGGGCACAGGTCCATGCCTTCGGCACGTTTGTTCTCTTTTTTTGGATCATGGTACCGATTCTATATTATACTAACGTAAGTTGGCTGGAGTGGAAAGGGTCGGGGAAAAGGGTTGCTGATGACATGATATAGACGTGGAAGAGTGCCCATCTTCCCATCTTCGGTCGCATGGCATACGATCGATTTGCCCAACCATACAACGTCAGTCGAGTCCTCGATCTCGAAACACTGAGGTTCAATTCGACTGCATACGAGGAGTACTCTCCCGTATACTTACCGATTGGTTTCGCTGTGTCGTATTTGTTGGCATTTGCTGCTCAACCGGCGACTTTGGTCCACACGGTGCTGGTTTACTGGCCAAAGATTTGGGGTTTCATCCGGAGAAAAAGTCTCAAAGACGAGCCGGATGACATCCACGCCAAATTGATGCGGAGATATCCGGGCATTCCGTGGTGGTGGTATGGGGCTGTGTTCATGGTGTCGTTCGGCTTGTCCATTGGGACCACGAAGGTGTGATTACCCCTGTATTCCCAACCCAACCAGATTCCAATCGACACGGCTTGCTTACAGGTTCAAACTTCGCTTGGACTTCCGTCAGGAGCAATCCTGCTGGCGATACTGCTCGTAGCTACATGGGTCATACCGGTGTCCTATATCACGGCAATCAGTGGACAGACCCCTTGGGTGAACCTCATTGCTCAGATAATACCTGGCGTACTTTGGCAGCAACGGCCGCTTGTGAATATGGTAGAGCTTCCTGGATTTATTCTGTAATCTTGGTCACTGACTTTGCTCTGAAGATATTCAAGGTATATGTCTTGCAAGGTCTCTGCATCAGCTATGTCTTTGCGAGAGCTAGCAAGTTAGGACATTATATGAAAATACCACCAAGATACCGCTTCATGGGTGGGTTCCAGACTCCAGTTGTGATGAACCAGTGAAAGTGTTGCGATATCAACTCCCTTTTGGGTCTGGTGTGATCTATAGTGCAGGTCATCGGGATCATCCTGACCACATTTGTTCAATTTTGGGTCAAGATCCTAATATTCGCTGGTGTGCAAGATATTTGCCAACCGGATCAATCTGCAAGCCTGAAATGCACGGACAATGAAGTATTTTACACAGCGTCGATTATCTGGTTTGTTCTTGCCATATTATCGGGCCCATTTCTGGTTGCGGACTACTGAGTCGCCTATTTCCAGGGGCCTTATTGGTCCAAAGAGACAATTCGGTAAAGGGGGGGTGTACTATGGCGAAATCTATGCCCTGATTGCCGGAACCATGCTCCCGGTGCTCATATGGTGGTGGTGCCGGTTCCAACCCAACAGTTGGCTTCGAAAGCTAAATATCCCAGTGGCCCTTGCGTCTACCCTCTTTATTCCTCCGGCAACTGGCTTTAATTACACTTCTTCGTTCTGTCTTGGGCTCATTTCTCGTGAGTCGATCGAGGGCCATTGTGTGGAACCGGCGGGAGAATTCTCAACGTCGTACTTGCAACCAGAATGGTATATGCGAACACAGAAGCCGTTTCTGTGGGCCAGATATAACTATATCTTGTCTGGTGCATTAGATGCTGGTTAGTTCGGTCAGCTCTCGTCAGTCGCCCGACTTGATGTCGGAATTAATATCTCTCTCTGTGTGGATGTAGGGACAGCCTTAGGGGTCTTAATATGCTTTTTCATTCTCCAGCTTCCAAAGGGCGGTAATATTGTTCTCAACTGGTGGGGGAATACGGTGTGGCAGAATAGTGAGCAGTTTCGAACATTGTTCAGTTTCTTTGACCGCGCTGATCCAGTCGCCCCAAACCACACTCAGCCTTGGATGCCAATAGCGTTGCATTCCTTCCGACAGATCCAACCATTGGGTTTCGATGATTTATTTTCCTCCAGTAAGACGGTTCGTCGTTAAACCGATTCCGGCCTCGGCCCCCCCCCCTCCCCAAAAAAAAAATTCAGACGAGTATTATCAGATAACATGTTGCCCTAGTTCTGGACAACGCGAAGCCGCAACACCAGTGAAGCGGCTGGCCGAAGTAATCGAACGCAGCTACACGCTGCCCCATTCCCACTCCTACATTAGCTTGAGTGCTCGGATTTCGCTGTCTAGATGGGTAATGGAACAATTAAGCGCAAGATATGGTCCCCAATGTGAGGACAGGAGCCCCGCCCAGCGACCCTTCATACACGCCCAGCTCAGCATTGTTTGCGTGGATCGATAGCTGAGGTGCCCATAACTGTGCCCTCACTTCCTTGTGATAACAGCCTTAATTCGCGAAAGGGTTGTGGACACAAACCCACTCGTCGCACATCAGTTTCTTGCCGGGACCGCCCGATCTCGATCTGCACCTTCCATAACAACTCATCGCGCGGAGTCTTGCTGTTAAGAGAAATAGTTTGTACAAAAGCTGATCCAGCACCTCAAATGCTCCTAGTGCCCTCCCACCCTTTCTGATTGAAGTTCTATTCCCCGGTGGCCTTTCGCTGTGCCAAATATGGGACAGCATAGCAGGTAGTATATTAAGATTCTCCCAAGAGTGGTGCGTAGATATATACAATTGGAATGATGACGCAGAGCTGAGCTAGCTCTACTGCATGGTCTGACATAAGCCCGCGTTTCGGTGTCGGCATTCCCCGATGGACACTACTCAACTCCGTGGGAGGAGATGTAGAAGCGATTGTATCGAGTGTGCGTCAGCCTCACTTGGCCCTTTGTGATATGTGTACTCCATATCGACAGGTCCTCTTTACACGAAGATACACTACCCACAGGGTGACATGTGACCTATCTTTCCTAAGCAAACTCCTCGGCAAGGAATTAAATAATAAAATGATTCGAAAATGGAGAGGATGATGCAATCCGCGCGGACAGGAGCCATGCATTTGTCGAGGCTCCTTCCCCATGCACGCGAGTTTCGTCACCCGATACTCTTAATCGTATGTTCCTATAGCGCCCTCGTTATCCCCTTTCGATAGATCACGTATGAAGTAGTAAAATGGAGTTCGAATAAGCGGATGTCGTGGCAGGAGCTCCTAGGCCGCCTTCGCCACTGTGTTTGCCCGCGATTGTTGTGCATGGATCAACAAAGAACGAAAAAAATTGCCACAAGTGATGGGATCCCCCATCTGCCAACTGCTGCCACTCCTCAAGAATCTTTTGATCTATTGCTCACCTTGCGACCAATGCGCTCCGTGACAATCAACCCTTGGAAGCCTCCAGGAGTTCTCTCTTCAAGTAGTACTCTGTGCCCACCCCGAACAGTTCCAACAAGAGCAAAATATACAATCAGAAGAGCAGGTTCACCGCAACCAGCCCACAAAAAGGAACTTTTCTACCTCAGCTTTGACTGATATCGGGTTTAAACCAAAATAACAGCTTCCGAGGGCTGTCCGGGCTGGGACTCTTCACGAGGCCAACTGGGATTTGGCGCGCCATTTTTCAAGTGGCGCAGGAATTTCTGCCGGGTCAAACTGAACATGATCTGAACAATTAATCAGCCCGGAACTCCTGCCAGTGGATTTACCATCTAATTCTTCGGTACACAGACTTCACTCATCGCACGAGCCCGACTCGGACCAAACGGCTGACCTGCTTCTCGTCGTAACCCGGCACCTAGAGGCTCCTTGAAAGTTATTTCGGCCACTTTGCTCAGGTACCATCCGCTCTGGGCGAGTTTTTTCATTACTTTTGCGTCTCTGTCTCCCTCGTCCGTGCCCACGGCTTTCTGAAGCGTCGTCTAGCCCCTGGGTCACACTGTCCAGATGAATATCTGGCCTGTAAACCGGACCATGGCTTTTATATAATGGTTACCAAGCATATAGTGTGGAAATGGCTGGTTTCAGCAAGTCAGGATTTTTTCCGTCCATCGGTGGTCTCCGAGTGGTTTCAAACTCATTTCGGATGCCTCTGTCTCGTGAAGCTGCCGCCACACCAACTAGCTCCTTTGCCTCTGCTTTGACATAGACCAGTCTTTACGGTTCGCCTTCTCTCCTGCTGCCCATACTTTTCTTGTCTTGCGATGAGGGATTTATCAAAGTGTATGGGTGGATCGATAGCTGCGGTCTACATGCATACGACTACCCCTGTGCTTCGATCACTATAAAGGGTCTTCCAACCCCCGGACAGCCATTTTCAAATGTCTTTTCCTTTTATGGATTTGCTTGTCAGGAAGCCACTGTATCGACTGTAGTCAATCGTACTGTATGCACATACCATGTACTGACGAGGTGTCGACACCCCTGATCTACAGGTAAAGCCCGCCCCTCGAGATATAAATGGGTTAGCTCAGACCGCCGGAACCATCAGCAACAAAACTTCCTCTTATCTATCAAATCAACTCAAATACTCTCTAAACCCCTCCTCTTACCAACAGTTTTCCTATCCTCACCTCTCCAGAAATCCGCTCCACTCCAACAACTCGTCCCCGAGCAACTATGTTCTTCAAATCACGCAGGTCGGCTCGGCTCTCGGCCTTCTTCGAGTCTGGAATGTGGATCCAGTACGTAACTCAACGTCGGAATCGCTTCGCCTTCAATCCGGAGAGCTTGCGTCCAGACTACGCTGGTCGTCCAGGCGAGTTCCCTAAGATGTCATGGTAGGTCCAGCTTCTGTAGTACAAACCTCTCCTGGAGGCTATATATTGACTTTCGATGGTTACAGGAAGCAGTACGTTAAAGGGTTCAGAGTTGCGTCTTCCAGGCGGGGTTGCAGGACTTAGGGGCACGAAGCCCCACACGCGACAGGCGGACGACAAGCCTTCCTCTTTCGAAGCCAGTTAAAATGATGCAAGTCCGACGGTCCTTTTAGCCTCTGGAGCGATGGTTTTTGCCGTCCTTTCTTCCCGGACTCCACTCTTCCCGATACCCGCTTTCCAGCTTCTATATACCCATCTCTCAATATTATTATCCTAGCTTAATTATATCAAGTGAATCTCATTTATTTATTCCACTTGTTTCTCATTCTCATAGAAACGATTCGAAGGCGGGATGTGTCAGCACTCTTGTGATGAGAGGAAATTAGTATTGCATTCCGGGTGCACGTCGCTGGCAGAACTAGTCTCGAAAAAACTCAAAGTTCCTGAGAAGAGAGCAGTGGGACCATTGGTAGAGTATTTAGGCCTCAGCGCACTAGCCGAAAAGGTTGCTCGTGTCGCTTGTTACACTTCCACACAGAGAGCGGCCACGTTCACATGTGAGAGTTGTGGAGAGGAGACCGCTGAAAGTGAAGCAAATATATAGATATATTCAAGTCTACTATCACTGACAATGGAAAAGATGACAAATAGCGAGGGAAGGACGCGAAAAGGTGGGTGTCGGAGATCAACCTGCCCCACAAGTTCTAGAGTAAAGATACTCCGCGAATTGGATATCCGTGCCCAAGTCCCATCAAAAAAATCCAAATTCTGCTCCTCCTCGCCTATGCTTGCGATTCGAAGCGCGAAAGACAGGCTTTGAATCCCTTGAGCCCTCCCCACCGACGACCGCGTTCGTAAGATGGAGCGGCGGCTTCTCAATAGGTGCAAGCAAAGGAAATTGATCAACGCTTCCTCACTATTAGGTGCAAATGACAAAACGACTGTCCTTATGGTCTTTGCAGTCGACAGAAAATCGAGGTCAACTTGCGTTACTTACGATTCCTGCTGACATCATCGGCCATAGAACGAGATCCATTAACAACTCACCAGGTCGGACCTAGAGGCTCTCAAGTACCGATAGCCCACATCATCAACCAGAACGCCTTGAACACAAGGTGGTTATCGAGCCGAAGTGGAGGCCGCCGGGACTGACGACGCTCCCGGCGCAGCCAAAAGAACAGAAGAACACCGTTCCCGGGACCCAGACCCAAGGTAATAATGCCGACCATTTGATTTGATCTTGACGGATGAAAGTAAA
>WSTY01000295.1:0-23408 GCA_019633465.1 Tulasnella sp. 417 | reverse complement strand
CTCTCGAAAGTCTACTTCGTCTGGGTCATCCGCGACTTTGGCTCTGCAGAATGGTTCCACAGCCTTTTGCACGCCATCGAGGAGCAGGACGTCGGTGGAAGGATCGAGATTTCCATCTACTTGACCGCCAAGCTGAAGGATGATGAGGTGAACAACATCCTCGTCCAGGATGTGGGTGCGGAGAAGGATGCCATCACCAGTTTGCGAGCCCCGACGCACTTTGGACGGCCGAATTGGGATCGGGTGTTCAGCGGGGTAAGGCCGTTGCTTTTTGGTGTGAAGCGTCATTGGCAACTGACCGCTTACTTTGTCTTCAACAGATTGCTGAGAGGCACCCCGAGACCGACGTCGGCGTATTCTTCTGCGGTCCACTTGTCCTCTCCAGAACGTGAGTTATTGTTCGTAAATAATGATGCACTCTTGCGCTGATACGCTTCCTTCACCCCCTTAGACTTGAAAGCATGTCCAAGAAGTATACTGATCCCAAGAGCACCAAATTCTTCTTCGGTAAAGGTACGTGACTTGATTGATTAGCATGAAGCCCCTCAGACGCTAATGATATTCACATCTAATAGAAAACTTCTAATCCACTACACCCTATTTCTAAACCATCACAAGTCGTTTCTCGGTTTGCATACACCCCCCTCGATATTTATCTTGCATATTTTGTACTTGTTGTCCTTTCGTTTTACGCTAGAATACAGTTGGGTTTTCGCTGATCTGATAACCCAAAGGGTTTGCATATCGTCGCCTTGGCTCCGGCATTCGCTAGACTATCTCCTGAGCTCCAGGCGTTAAGTGGAGGTCAGTCTCAACGGCGGATAGCTAATCCGATTGATGCGGCCGGCCCGAAGCACATGTACATAGCTTATAAAGTCCCCGTGCGAGCACTTGGTGGCCGGCCATTCATTTTTTTCGTATTTGGCTTGGCCCTTCCATTCGGTTAGTCGAGCGCCGGATTACGCCCAGTTGGACAATGGAAAGTGTCAGGCTCTTTTTGATTTTGCATTGCAGAGTTGCGAATATTTTTGTCATGGGCTTCTCAAGATCTCACCGATGTTGGTGAGAAGAGGCTCGCGGAGTTAACTTCCGGCTACCTAAGCCGTGAGCCAATCAGCGTCTGAGACGCTGCATTACGCAATCCGAACAAGCTAGGGTGGAGTGGCGCACAGCACCAAGGTCTTCATTCCCACTCCGATCAGGCTTGGTCCCCAATCCTACCTCGACCAGATGGCGCCCAATCCGGGTGCTTCTCAAAGGGTCCCGCCAGTTTCCAGTAGAACGCGGTATAGTCCACCCTTTTCGATTTTCGTGTTAACCCATCCACCTGGTTGCCGGCTGCCTAATCCAGTGATCCCTGAGGCATGTGATCTACTATCACTGAATTATTGACGCTCTCGGGCATCTTGGCTCACTTGTGCGTGTTTCGTGACTTCATGGCCACCGACAAACCTGCCCAACCCGCGGGTCCGAGCTTCTTGAGTTTCGCGGCACCACTCACCTCTCGAACGAACGCCCACCCAGATGTCTGGGAATGTCTGGCCTAATTCGATTGTCCGGCAGGTATGCGGGAGGGCCTCCATCACTATGGATGCTCTGTTGGTCATATTTTGCTCCGCTTGATTTGGGCGATTTGCTGTGATCTCTAGGAAAGCTCCGGACCTCTAGCAACGACAATGTAACTTTGAAGGTATTGTAATTTGCGGGGGAGAGCTTTGCACACATTAGAAACCGGGTTGTGGCAGGGGGAGATCCGTCAATCACCTAGACTATAATTTAATTCAAGGCATTTTCAAGTGTTCTCACCAAACCATTCCGCAGTGTTTTACTCCCTCTTATCCGCTTACCACTGTATCCGTTCTCCTCGCTCCTCGACGCGCGTTCGGTGATAGTTGCGCAAATATGAATCCTCTCCAGGAATTGCGACGCGAAGAGCATTTCTCAGTTCCTAATCTCAGTGACCCCGCGTTTGACAGGGAAGGCGGAATAAAAGATATGATATGGTTTATTGCGTTAGTACTGTGACTGGTGTGCTCCCTTGATGATCCCTGATGCCTTGCTACTCACCGGCGTCACCGCCCTTAACGCACTCTGGTAGTGGAGCATTGCAGCAAACAGCACCCTACCCGCTCACGGTTCAGGAAATATGCACAACAATTGAGGAAAATCAACCTTGGAGGATAGCGAAATGCCGGGGAGCGAACAAGAGAGCCTCTGCTGAGGTATGCGTGCCGTCGACCGTCGTCAGTCACGGGATACTTTGCACTCACTCACCATCGCTAAGAATAATATAAGATGGATCCTTTCCAAGTCACCAGCATTTAAACATGACACCTCCGGTCGCTGGAGCATGACTGGAATGCCTCTGGTCCGGACAACTGCCTTGTTGCCTGCTCTGACAAACGAGCAACCCCGAGTCATGACAGACGCAGAGATCCGTGCCTACCTGTGAGTTTCCCTCTGTCGTCTGAGACTCTGGAGCTGATGGCCCGAACAGAGGTTGGGCGGATCGGTTATTCGCACCTTTCCAGAACCGACCAAATTATCGCAATTCATCAGAACGTTCCTCGAGCTCGGGCCCTCCTGAAACGGGTAAACAATTTTTAAAGAAGGCAAGAGAAGCCTCGCTTTACAATCACAGAGTATTTAGAGAAAAGGATCCATAGATTCATTGGCGTATGTGTGGGGGGCGGGGGCCACAGCGGAAGGATGGGAGGGGGGCCTCCCGCACAACGGGTGGAGGGGACGAAACGTAAAACGCAAACTAGCTGGGCAAAAAATTAGACTTTCGCTATTAAGAGAGGGATGAAAAGGTTGTTTTGAGTTGGGTATTTATTGTTGCGAACCTTCAATGGATGATGTTCGAGGCTGACAAAAGGAGGGACAGGCTTGATTAGGGCATCATGTCAGCGTAAATTGGAGCGGCCAAAATGCAGGAAGCGATCACGTTTTGTCCGCTTCATCCATTCGTCTGATGAAATTCATCCATTCGTCTAATGAAATTTCTTCGTCGACAAAGGTGTATAGTATAGAAAGGATTGTGCCTACCCGCTAAGAGATTTCAACGACCATGAGAAAGGATACGTCATAAATATCAAAGACATACGAACAAACAAAATTTATCACCGCCAAAACCACGGCTTCATCAAAGAGAGGGGCGATTGCGAAGAGGCCGGAGGGGGGAAAGAAGGGTCAAAGGTGCACATAGATCGTAGATTCAAGAGCCCAGCTCGCTCGTCCGCCATAAAACCAGCCCAAAAGCCTAACGTCGCCCCCGCAGCAGCAGCAATCGCTCCAACAACCTAACAACGGGCAAAGATAGCATGGTCGCCGTCGGCTTCTTGTGGCCGTCACCACACCTATCAACGTCACTTTCAACCACCATCCCGAGCCCCTCGTCCCAAACCGTCGCGTCTCCAAACCGCTTCAGAGCACCCAACTTCTCGTCCAAGTCGCTCGAATGACGAGGTAAGGTGACCGCCGCTAGTAGGATCCAGAACTTGATCTTGGCGACGATGCGGGTTTTGATTTCGGGTAAGATGGATAAGGCCAAGGATAGCAAAGAGAGGAAGTGGAGCGGGTCGACGCTCGCTAGGTCTGTTGATGGGTCCGAAGGTGAGCTGCCGTATCTCGGGTCGAGCCTGACGGTGCGTTGTTGGTGCTTGGAGGGAACGAAGACGGCGAGGACAGCGGACCAACGTCGGACGAGACGGTTTGGTAACCCGCTTTGCCATGTTCTAATGACTCGTAATCAGGGGCCTCGTTTTGCTGGTGGAGCTGAGGAGGAAGTCGGGGTTGGCCCAGGTGGAACAGCAGGTTATCTGCCTCGGTGTACGTGGGTACGACTTCCGATAACGATCTTCCGAGGGAATAGTGGCTCTGGTAGTGGTCGGACGACGACGGCCGGATGGTCTCCATCCGCGAAAAGTGCTCGCGTTTCCGCAAAGCAACCATGCTCGAGAGGTCCGCTTCCCAAGCGCGATCGTTTCCGCAATTGTTCTCCTTCTCGTTCTCCGCGTCGGATTAGGCGTAGAGGCACTACCCGCGAGCCAACTGATCATGACCAACACCCTCAACGTCGGATTACGCGCGGCTCTCCATATCGGCAACTTCCCCTTCGTCGTCCGTCGCGGGTGCTGCTCCACGATGACTACTGCTCTCCGCTCGGATTCCCTCTCCACCTCCGCTTCAACTTCCGAATCCAAAGCCGCGCTCTCGAAATCCGAGGGTGTGAACATCTGGCCGAACGTGAACCTATCGAACGCGTCTAGGGGGTAACACCGCAGTGTGCGTCAATGCGCCCATGAACTGCGCTCGATACATGGTATTGTTGTGCGGCGGGGTGCAATCGTCTCTGATGTTGGGTTGCTCAACACTCCGCTCCTTTTCCCTCCAATCCAAGAACTTCTCCGCAGCTTCTTTCCTTAACTATTTCCAAGTCGCTTCGTTGAAGAGCCATTCCTTCAGCACCTGGTGGGACGTAGAGTGGGAGGTAAATTCATTTGCTGCTGACGTGGTGAGCCCGATATAGGGTGAGTCGGGGAGTTGAATCCGCCCGCGAGTGAAGTCCGCGGTACGGTGAGATTTGGCGGGAACAATGAGCTTGGTGGTGATGGTGCTGCGATATCCTGTGAGATGGCGATGTCGGAATTGCGCTCGCGAGTCGTTGAAGTGCCTGACGAATAGTGTCATTGGTGTCGCTGCTGGGGCGGGGAGAACGGTATTACGGGGATGTGTTGGGATAGGGTTTGGATTAAGGATGTTTCAATTGCCGTTGGGCAGTAGACTACCGCAAAGGAAAACCAGCAAGTCCTCGTAGTCCGTTAGTGGATTCGGGCATGTTTTCCGGCGCAGGACAAATATTTCAGCACTTACAAGAGAGCGAACCACTATCCCAGTGGTGACAACGAAGCGGCCGTCGAGGTGAGGAGGTTGGTGGACAAGTTCACTGACGCGGTCGTGGAACTCAAAACTGTCGATTGCAACACCTGATCGAGCTCACGAGACGGCTGGCGTGTGATGGATAGGATTGAATTGAGAATTCGATTGGCATGGCAGCGGAAGAGAGACAAACGGCGATGTCTGACTTGGACACGCTTGCCACGGAGCGGGGGGATGGCTCACCTCGTCAGATTCATTCTAGTCACGGAGACGTACGATTCTAAGCCAAGCTCCTTTTTCACTTGTTGGAGTTATTTGAGATATCACTTTACCGAAGGCGGGCTCGTGAGTCCGCACGAAGCCCCCCACCCAGCCTTGAGCCAAGCTCTCGCAAAGGAAGGTCTCGCCTGAGCCATGCCGCCCGATAACGAGCTACCTCAGGTTATCAAGAGGCTCGATAACAGACTCAGCATGGTGGTACGAGATTCCCAAACGAGTGAGGAGCAGCGATACTGGTATGGTTGTGGCAATCCAAAGTCAGCCACTGACACGTGCACGGTTCGACTGGAGTCCGACTGCTCGCTTCGCGCTACTGCTGGGAGCGTCAACGGCAGCAAGATCGAGTGTTTCGTGGCTTCATGGCGTGCGTCGTGACTTGAGAAACCGTCTCCAGCGAAGTCGTTTCCGTATCGGTCGTAGTGGTGGTAATGAATCCGAGCCTTCGAGCGAAGGAAGCTTGCTTGAGGGCGGGCTTGGTGTTTCTTGAGCCGAGGGTGGCGATACAGTATGATGGTCGGGGTTAAGGGTAGGCTCTTTTGGGTCCAGGTTGCATTTGGAACGTAGCCGATCGCGATGTCGATCGAAATTGTTTGTTGCTTGAAACTCAATTTGTCGACGTGAACCGAGAATCGCCCTCTTTAGCATCCACCAAGGCCAGGCAAAGGGGAAAGGTCTTGGCCAATGGTGTCTGTGTTAGGGTCATCTCTCCTTTTGTTATTCTGTGGTGTGGTTGCCCTTCATGGATGTTGACGGAGGTTGGGGGGTTTGTGTCTGTTATTTGGATGCACTCGACCCCTGACAACCTTTAGGCCTCCGATCGACCACCGCCCTCTCTCGTTTCTCTCATTGACAAGGTCTTCGTTTTCTCTTCGGCGTTAAGTGCGTTGATCGTTTGACAGCAATGCGAGGACGACGACTCTTCTATATCGAATATTCTGGATGGATTTTAGGAATCATGGAAGAGGTGGACTCGGTTGCGGGAGGGCATGGGCATTAGCAACGGTCCAGCCTACCTCGCTTTCAACAAGCTCAGGTAGTTGCAAGGATTGGCACGGAAGGGACAAGAAGTGAGAAAGGTAGTGGTGCTAGCAAACCACAAGGTGTTGCGCATCGTGAGTTGTTGACTGAATCCCGGTAGTTGGAATGCTGACTGACCAACCCACTCGCCCTTGCCATCGGAACACAGCCGCTGTCCTGAGCAACATCTCCCTACTCGGGCGCACCTCTCCCAGCTACTTCACCCTCTCCGACAAGAAAATCGAATCCCACAGGTTTCCCGGATGGTTCATCGACTTCTTCAGCGCCACGCCGTCGTACACATTTGGGCTTCGCCCGCTTGGTCAGCGTTACGGGCAAGAACACCCAGGAGCCCACCGTCCTGTCCCTCGAAACCGGCTTCCTCACTGGTTCGGGTGCCACCGGGTGGATTATGACCGTCGCTTTGGGCAGCATGATCTTGTACACCATGGAGAGCCCCCGCCGTGCCCGCTCGAGGGCCTCTAGCACGCCCACCAGCTCTTCATCGGTTTCTTCATCTGCTGGCAACTTCATGGCATGTCCTGCCTGATCAGTGAGCCGCCACAATTTGTCCTCGCAACTCGAGAGAGCAACCGCTCACGTTTATTAGCTATTTCCGACTGAAAGAGAGCTTGACCCAAGAAGCTCCCATGCTCCTGGACCTCCACCAACGCCTTCCGCAAGTACCGACTCTCCGGGAGCGTGTCCATCCACTCTCGCCACCCCACCTGCATCTCCATAATTCGGAAATCTGAATCAAGAAGACCAAGGTCCGCGCAGGTCAAGACATCTTCCTCAACTGTCCTGCGTTCACTTACTTCCAATGGCACCCTCCCACGTCGAGCGCGGCTCCCGAAGAGGATTGCATCTCGGTCCATATCCGCATTGCCGGTAACTTCACAGGTGCTCTTGTCAAGGTTCTTGGACGCGACTTTGACGGCGAAAAGTGCGATGATGAGAAGGGCGGAAAAGTGACCGGAGCCGTCACCAACCTCCCCTGAACCGCGTTTTGCCCTGTGTCACATTGTCACGGTCCGTTCGGCAGTGCAAGTGAGGATTTCACCGATGTACGAACATTTTTTTCCTTCTGATGAACTAACTGACCTCTTACGTCCGCACCGATTAGAACGAAGCCGCCCTCCTCCCCTGCATCGGCATTGGCGGAACACCCTTCGGGTCGATCCTCAAGTCCATCTGGTACCGCATAAACAACATGAACAACCCCAAAACCACCCGCTCATCCAAAGTCAACTCCTGGGTGATCTGCGACTCCGGTTCTGCAGAATGGTCCCACAGCATGTTGGACGCCACCCAGGAGCAGGGCGTCGGTGCCAGGGTCGAAATCTCGATCTATTTAACCGCCAAGCTGAAGGATGGAGATGTGAACAACACTGTTGTTCGGGGTATAGTTGCCGAGAACGTTTGAGGATGCCGGTGCACTTGGGCGCGCGAGGTTGAGGTCGCGTGTTCAGCTAGGTAAGCGTTTCTCTTTGATGTGAAGGGCAAATGGGGATTGAACTTGTATTTTTTCTTTCGTGGTGTTGTCAAAAGACTCCTGAAAGACATCCAGAGACCGACGTTTGTGTGTTCTTTTGGGTCCGCTGGCCCTTTCCCTAGCGTGAGCTATTTTGAGTATATCTCGGCACATGATTTATAGATGCTGACAAACCTATTTCCCTATCCTGACTTGAAATTATGTCCAAGAAGTATACCGATACCGAGGGTACCAATGCCTCTTTGGTAAAGTTACGCCGATTGATTGATGGCGTCGACCCTGGTCCCCTCGAAAACTTCTAACCCGCTTGACTCCAAGTCAATAAGCCATTACAAGTGGTTTCTCTGTCCGTACACACCGCGCGGGATATAAAGTATGTTCACGCAAGAATGCGGCCGGGCTTTTCGGTGATCTGACTTGATGAAGCTAGTATCGTGACGTCATGATTTCATTTCGGCCACGGCCAGGCCAACCGTAACACCAGGTCAGAACACAAATGCTTTAAACAGAGCTATAAGCGAAGTACAAGAAGGGAATTTTACATTGTAAAATCCCCAACATCGCGCATTTTGGGCCTGCTTTACACTGACCACTGGAGAGACAGGGAACGGGGAAAACCCAAACCCGCACGTTTCATAACTTAAAGAAACCTTGGTGAGTACATTTCGAGTCCCCCGGAGTTATCGCTGAGACCGCAATGATGAACCACCTACACCTCATGCGGTCAGCAGAAAGGCAGAGCTTGACACATATGAACAAAGTCGGTGTTTTGATCTGTACTTTCATTACAGGGTTCTCGATATATCCTTAGCCTTTACGCTTATTACAATCCAATCAATAGCCGGTCCCGACGCCTTATACGGAAAGCGTCGGTGAATAGCCTCGTTTAGGGGCGATCGGATGGCCACAGGTGTGACAGCCCGTCCTCCGATCCCCGAAAGATCCGTCTCGAGGCTAGTACTGCATTAGAGTGCCAACGCTGATTACCGCGGGTTTAAATAAGCATTCCGGAGAAGCCACTTCGACTAGCAAGTCTACCCACCGCCACATTTGCCACAAAGCAACAGATTCCGTCCAAAGGCCTGTCCTAAGTACTTGAATGTACCTACCCGCATGCCATGAAATATGGCTTGAGCGCTTATTGTACTCTAATGGTTTCGTGAATAGCGCAAGTAACCTGACAGTCTTGGGTGGCCAGCTCGAGTCTCGTCCTACCCATGACTATTATAGTTAGAAGAGTATCAGGAGGATCGAAAAACCATTTCACCTCGGGGCTAATCTGGTCGTGGGGTCCACATGCTTTGACGAGTTTCGCGCGAAGATCCTCCCTCTTCTCATCATCATCCCTGATCCTTGTTACATCATTAGTCTGTATCCTAGTCACTAACTCTGTGGTTTGAGGGTATGAAACAAAACCTCTCTTTGAAGCGAGCACCACGACCATGAGGGCCATCAAAATGGATTACCTTCGTTCTCCGCAAAGAGACTCAGGATACCAAACAGGATGCCGCACCATGCAATGACATATGATATATAGTATTTCCGATCTAAGGCATGTGCTATATGCCACGTATACAATACATTGTAAGATTAATTTGCTGATATGAAGACAATTGTGGGTTGGAGGAGACCCGCATTGCTGTTCGGGCGATTGAACTGTATATACCCGGTCACATGATACCCCGCCCTGAATTGTATCGGAAGGACCGGAATGTCACAACGTTGCAACTGTGACCATCCGAAAGCGCTCAAACGAGGCGTTCACAATATTGCTCTCCCGTACTTGCATTAGAAAACAATCAGACGTTACGATCTTGAACGCGGCTAACCCCTACCCATCCACCCACGCCCACCAGACGCAAAACAGTAGCATCGCTACAAAAGCTGACCAACACCGGCGAGAAACAGGATTAGGCTGGACAGTCAGGCTCCATCAGCGATATTGATCCTTTCCGTCATCGGTCACCTTTTCAAGACCGTTGCCTTTGCCAATGCATGGCCACCTGAGCGTTCACGTCAATCGCTAGTAGATTTGTGCTGGCGTTGTGCGAGGCAATAATAATTTCATGTGACCGGTCAGGGTGGGATTTCTTCCTGAACTGACGGGGCAGTTAACTGTCCACGGGCCTCCGTGAGCTCGCGTACAGTACGAAGCCGGATAAGGCTAACACTCCAGCTCCGGGCCGTGTTCTATCTCCTTTTTAGATAAGAGGTTTAGGCCTTGGTTCAAGCCTCGCTGAGAACTCGGCCGTTAGTGAGTGCACACGTCTTGGTCACTCATACAAAACGAGACCCGCCAGGTTTTAGCAATGTTACCAACGGATTTGCTTTCCCGTATACACTCGCTGAACCCGCATCATACTAGTATATATATGTAGCAATGCCCGAACTACGTGCCCAAGCCCTCCAGACTCAAGACCGTCAAAGAGATGGCGGACCCCTTTGCGTGATAACTTTTTAAGAATTACAAGTTTATTACAGGGATAAACCTCGAGGACGTAGCACATACACATATATACATTAATTTGCATAGCAATACACGCCTCGCTTTGCTTCGACATGGGGCATGGAGAGTAAGGAATTCAACTGCCTAGGGAGGGTGGAGCGGGCGGTCAAAGCGCAGCCACTCGACAAAGCCGGAAGGAAGGCTAACGCAAAAATCAATCTCAAGAGCAAACAAGACCATCTTTGAGAGCGGGATATGGTCAAGAGGATGGATGTAGGAGGTCTGTCCTCGACCTGGTTGTTCGCCCCACCCGCAGGCAGCAGTCCCCAGCGGCGCTAACGACGGCGACACATTAGAAGGCATTGCTATCGCTCTTAGGGGCTGTGATAGGGTCGCTTCATGTGTACATGTGGCGACCCAGAGGTGGGAATATGGTTGGGATTGCCCTTGGGACGTGCTGGAGCCTGGAACCGGTTGCCCGCGGTCTTTTGAGACAATTCTAAATCGCCCTTGGTCTCCATCGCGTTTAGTAGGGTTTCATTAGTTATTTCCGGAGGACCTAAGTTCATCAGTCACCTTTCTTGGTAATTTGTGCTGGAGGTTGTTGCAAGTGGCTGTCGATTGCCGTTTGTTCGATTGCTGTTTGTCGGGTTGTCGATTGCCGGGTCGCCATACAGCTAGCGAGACCGGGACCTCTCATACGAGTACCCCTTGCAGTTATGTATATTTCTTGGCGCACCAGCTCGATAAACCCGTATCAAATCGCGCCGACGCCAAGACACTAGAGGAGGCGGATATTCGAGAGTCATCGAATCCGTTGACATATCATCGATATCATCATGCATGCAAGCTGGAACCGAAAAGCTTTACGGGATAGTTAGTCTAGATGTCACCAAATATCTGGATGTATCTCGTCTTCTATGTCCCTCAATCGGTGGTGTGCGCAGATCTGCTTCGGGGAGGGCTTGTGGGGCAATTCTGAAGACCTAGATACGTGGCCAAGTTCGGAAATACCTCACTCAACGTTATTCACTCCTATTGTAGTGCGGTGAATCTGCTTTAGTCAGAGGAGCAGGTTTCTGGAGCAATTGTTATTAGGAAGTGTGGTCGAGCCCGCCTCTGAGGTGCAATGCTGGCTGATCCCGAAGCCTGGAGGCGTGCGGGGTATCAAGCGCAAACGCCGTCTCCCGACCCTTTGGTTCGGAATTCGTGCTGACTCCTCGCAACGCGCTACAGTCGAGACCTCTTCAATCCCCAACCGACACGCACGACGTTGAAGACGTAGGCGTCTGGATACTATTAACACTTCAACTGCAAGATGGGAACGACCTCTTCGTGAACCGCAATATTCTAGTCAAATGCCATCCATTGCGGGACCCAAAGATTCCCAACATGGGCTTGGGAGTTAGAGTCGTTGTCTAAAGAATAGACATACTTACGCGGCGGCGACTTAATCTCCACATGTCGCAAACACTCGGAACCTACCGGAATTGCACCTCGAAGTGAGGTTTTGGGCACCGCCGGACTCAGAGTTGCTCCAAAAATGCGCGGTGCCAAGGAAGAGGAGATTCATTACTTTCCGCTAGCAACATACAACAGCTTGAATGTATATAAAGTGAGCCTACATCTGCTCTTCTAATCGCATCCCTTCCAGACTCTCTCTTATATCATTACCTCAATTCTTAAAGTAGTCCTTAAATGCCCTCTCAAATCTCAGCAATGACAACAACCGTATCTCCCAAGCTCCGACGAATTCACCCCATCGCGTTTTATCCCCTGTTAATCCCTGCACTCAGCCACAACTTCTTTGTGGAGGGAGGTCAGACGAATGATATGGTGTTGTTTATCGGGTGAGCATGCGGCGCCGTGACCGACATACGTGGATGTGGTACTCAAAAGGCCCTTCATTTCCTATGGATACCATCAGGGGGGCGTTCCAGCAAGAAGGGCTTCGCCCGCTCAAAGTTCCGCAAATACTCGGCTCTATCAAAAAGCACCAACCGTGGAGGCTAGAACAGTGTAATGAGGAAGGGTCAGCCAAGGTGGCCACAGCTTCGTCAACTTCACGATCTACCTTACTGATCGCGATATCCAGCGCAATATAAAGTGGATTCTGTCGAGCTCTCCGGCATTTGAATATGACCGCCGTTCTCGCTGCTGGACGATGACGGGGCAGCCCCTTGTCCGGACCCGTGGCCAACTCGTTATGACCGAAGCCGAAAGGGAAGAATTTATGTGAGTGCTTGGGTTCCTCGATGTCGTTCAGAGAACTGAGATTGGGTTAGAAATGCTATGAACCGGTGGTTTCAAGATTTTCTTTAAGATTGGTAAGTGTCCAATTCGGCTTTAGGCTTTATCGTGGTGTGTTCATCATTTGGTTAACCTCGGGATGGAGGCGCCGAAGTCTCGGCAGCTTCCTCGGCGGGCTTGGGCGTTACCCTCGTGGCTACCCAGCGCAACAATCAAACTCAATTTGGATCGACTCGTTCTCACATGTATTCAAGGGGTAGATATGACCTGGCCCTTCGGGGTTCACTGCATATGAGCATCGATGTACAGAGTAGAAGGCTGGCCCATTCGCTTACGTTTACCACCAACGTGATTTTCGCTTTTTTGCTTTTCCTTTTGTTTCTCTTAGGCTGGCCTATATTCCTGCAATCTATGTTGTTCTGGAAGAGCTGCGTCAGCGTGGGTCTCGTCCGTCCTTTCAATCACCTTAGTTCCAAGGGTCAGGAGAGACAAGGCAAGAAGGACGTGTGCTGCCTTGCGGAACTCCCTACAGCAGCGTTTCTAATCTGCCCCTGCACCTCACTGCTTTCTCGAAACGGCTCTAGCTCGAACCATGGAGTCCAAAGTCAGTCAGCAGATATGGAATCAACCATACCGCCGCTGGTCTAGCGAGGTCGAGCAAAGGCAGAATTTCGGAGGGGAGATCAAAGTTAAAAGGTGGTTCTTCGTTATGACGGGATACTCGCCCACGCCGGACTTGGAAAGGCGACCCGAGCACGGATGAACTGCCAAAACTTTCGTTCGGCCTTTATTTGCGATTCGGTTGGCACAAACAAGACCTTACGTAATTTTCGACTGTTTCCGTGCCCGACTCATAGCTCACTCAAATCAGCACCGATCCTCCTACAATTTGGAAGATAAAATTAAGTGAAGCATGCGCAAATGCCCGAGCTACAAGTGTAGGGGGTCGCTTCAGATTGGAGGGCGTTGCGACGATTTAGTTGGTTTTGCTTTGCGGGACGAACCACTTTCAAACATGTGGATAAAATACTATGAATTTATCATCCATGTACGCTCCTAT
Source organism: Tulasnella sp. 417 (assembly GCA_019633465.1). Classification (NCBI taxonomy): domain Eukaryota; kingdom Fungi; phylum Basidiomycota; class Agaricomycetes; order Cantharellales; family Tulasnellaceae; genus Tulasnella; species Tulasnella sp. 417. The sequence continues at coordinate 9,980 of WSTY01000295.1, read as the reverse complement.
TGAATGATGGGATGCTGACACTGTTATGGTAGTGGTAGGGGCCCGGCGAGTGCTCACCTGACCACCAGCCTAGCTACCGAACCCACCATCACCAATTAAACACGTGAACAAGCTATATACAACCGTTGCAGGCTGTCCAGAGCTCATTTCTCAATAACTTGAGGGGTATAGAATCTAAATAATGCCCAAAATGAGGGCGCAGACGACTGCCGCTCCGTGCATGAGAATGTTGGGACGGGGATTTTGATAAGATTGGTTAAGGATGCAACAAATGTCTTGGCGCTGGATGACCTCCCGTCCCCGTAACTCACAATCCGAGACAATCCGAGACGAAACATTTGTTGTGGGCCGGAAAGGGCAAGGTACGGTCGCTGATGTCAGGCGACGGACCCTGGATCCAATCCAGTTCGCGTTTCGGAAAATCTGGAAGGGGAGTTGGTACCCCCCCCCCCCGCCAGACAATCCGAGACGCTAACACCGTCTATCGCCACTCTTCTCCGTCGTTTCGTCTGAGGTTCGTTCGGATCTCGGGTTACGGGAAGTCATCCACTGAGTTGCAAGATTGCTCTTAGAACATGCACACCAACTTTCACGGGCCCAGCCACGTTGGTTGTAGAGAAATCGATCCCCGAGGAAAACAGTCGAAAGTATACTGTACATAAGCTTTTGTTTGTGCCAACCAAATCGCAAACAGCTGTAAGATTCCACAGCCGTTCCTTAGGCTCACGGATGTAAGCCCCTTAGCTCCGTCGCGAGCTCCTCCGAGCAAAGGTGCTCCGCCTCCGGAGCAGGGCTTACGTGCGAACTTAGCCGTTCCACCGCTATTCCGTTTCAACGACCTGAAGTTCCAAGGCTAGATGTTGCAGTCCATGGAAGTCTGGCATCCGGGGAATAAAGATATGACAAACCTCATATGGGGGGGTTGCTAGTTCGTTGCCCTCGCCAGCGCCAGGTACGGTACCCCGGGAGTCCAAGGTCAAACTCCGCGCGTCGCACGCCCTCAGCGAACGCTAAACCTCCACCTCAGATTTCGAACTATAGGGCTTTCTTGGGGACTTCCCGTAGTTCCCAGGGCTCCATAGAGGTGGTCGAGACTAGGCCAAGAGCCAAAATGGGCACGGAACGATCGGGGATAACGGACCCTAAGTCCGTAAACGCTGTTCTCGCCACCAGGCCAGCATTTGAATTCTAGTCCAGTACATACCACCAGAAAGCCTCTCGTTCCAATAAGGACACCACTTAATATCAAAGCAGCTGCCGAATCTATTGGAGTCATGAGATATTCTATAAGAATTGGGGCGAGAACGAGGCGAAGACTGGGCTCTGCGACACCAAAACTAGCATCACGATCGAAGCCCTCCCCGGAAATCTCTTCTCCATTTTTAAGTAACGGACCTGCATAGTCCCTACTATCTACTATCTGCCTCCTCTTCCGACCCTGGATCTGGACAGGCATGTAGGCTCTGAACACAACGCAACAATCGGTTTCTCTCTCCTTCCCCCACAGAGTACTGCTTTGTAAGCAGAGTATCTGGGCGACTGTCCCCGCACGTCTTAGTGGCTCTCAGCAGCCTGCCCGAGCGTTGTAAACCTGAATTATTTTACCACTGCCGGCGTATTTCAAAAGAGACGACCTCAATCGGATGGTTGGCACATGCGGACGTTGTATCGGTTATTTCCGGTTGTTCCGAGGGTGCCCACTTTGGGTCTCAGCCCAGTCCTGGCCCTTCAATCACCTCTACGGAGCCGTGGAAGCTATAAAAGGCCCGCAGAAAGTCCCATATTGCTAAATCAGAGGTGCGGGTTTTAGCGTTCGGCGAGGGGGCGGCCGTGCGACGCGCAGAGTTTGACCGTGGACTCACGGCGCCCCGTAGCCAGGAGCACAAGAGAGGGGTACTCCCGGCTCACGGGTCAAAATCAGTTAATCAAAACGGGGCATCGTGCCCCCACAACTCCTTGCGAGTAGACCCTTGTGAGCGGCCATGAAGACCTGCTAGCGAAGAATTAGTAGGCACGCTTGCACGGATCTTCTTCGACCATCCCTTTCACGGCTTGTTTCGAAAGGGCAAAAATCGCGTCCCATTTTATGCCTCAATGCTAGTAGAATCACTGACTTAAACGATTATACTTGACAGCGGAAGCGCGAGATGCGGCATTTTGAGCAAAATCGACGCACGAAGCACCTGCGCCTGTTATGCGACTGCTGCGCAAGCGGGAGCATATTAAGTAGTTCCGCAGCGGCTGTCGCTTGCTACGGTACTTTAGAAGTCTAAGGTAGTCTAGAATCATCTATGACTGTGTTCATCTCCTTGACGCAAAATTCCAGCCCGATGGGGCGTCCCTGGTGTGAGAGGCCAGATTCTTCGGTGCCTGTGTTCCGCGCGTGATATTTGGCTGATCGCACGCTCAGCAATAGCGCCATTTTTGCTAGCAGTCTTGTCAGTAAAAAATCTCCTAGTGATGTGGACTCTCTGGGTGCTCTGATCTATGGTGTACGGGAACCGCCAGGTCTAATGGCACTGGACCTGGCAGAGACCCGGAACACCGAATTCAACAAATTCGTTGAGTGACACCTCGCTTGCCCGTTGTATCCTTACACCATCAATAGATACTGTGACCGAACTGGATAAAGAGCATCAATTAGCCTTGGGGGGCCTCGAGGTATTCTCTGATGGTGGTTCACCTACATTTGACGTTGGGCCGACTGCCATCTTGTAGCCGCCTATGGGGCAACGGAAAAATGATGCAATTTGTATCGCTTCAACCTCATTAATGAATATAATTTTGTCCGCTGCTTAACCCTGTAACCACGGACAAAGATAGTTCTAAGTGTGGTATTTTACTCGAAACCGACAGGCCGATCAAGTTGTCTGCACAACACCAAGTAATTTTGTCCACACGGAGAACAGAACGTAACTTAGGATCCACAAATACACAGCTTCCTATCTAATCGATAAGCGGATAGCTCAGAAGCGAAACCATGAAACCCGGTGTTCTGAGAAAGGGCGCCATAGTACAAGAGAGGTAGGTTCGCTGGGAAACGGATCGGGAAAGCCTGGGAGCCCCTGAGAATGTGCCTGAATGAATTTGGTTTACAAGACCGGGTACGCTTGAGATCTGGGTGACTAGGAAATGATAAAAGAGATGGTGGATTGGGAAGGGAAGGGTCGTCGCCTTTCCGGGGTCCTGCCCGCGGTCTCAGTTCAGGTACCGCGCGATTCTCCTCTAGAACTCTGGGCAACTGTATCTGATCCAAACAGATGCGGTGATTCGGGCTATATTTCCGTCCTTTCCGTCTGACAGGTAAAGTCACAGCGATCCGGTGTCACATTCTGCGGGACTCATTCACATCTTGTAAGGCAGAGCCATGGAGTTGAACTGGATCGCTGGCTCGAAGATGCAGCCTACGGGAGCTGAGCCCAGACTCCAACTCAGTCCTAGGCCTTGCAGACAAGCTAACTACGTGCTCTATTTGGAGGTGGTTGCGGACCATCATCACTGTTACATGCATCTTTATCCAGGTGGCGTTTCCGAGAGGGCTCAGTAGGCTTAGCCCGGGGCGGCACGGCGCTTGTTGCTTCCCCAATCTCCTTTATCGAGCGCTCCAATTGTCCCTTTGCAATGAAACTGTCCTTAAAAATCAGCCATGGACTCTCCTTCAATAATCTTAGACTCATATATATTTTAAGCCAACTTTTCTTGGTGGTGCAAGCATCCCACGGAATCGAACGGTGTCTACACGTTCTGATGCCCCTTCATCATTCTCAATCAGTCCCTCATTTTCGCACTTTATCTCACTCCTTGCTCTCACTAGCAGTCTGCCTCTAGTGCTCTGGTACGAATCTTTCAGAAATCTGGCTGCAGGTTGCCGCTCCAGCTCACCCACCGGCATGGCAGAGTCTCTAGTCTAAGCGACTTGTTTTACGAGCTTGCCCTGTGACCAGGACTTTAGCGGAAGGTAATGTTAGATTTTCTTGTTTGCTATAGTCTCCTGTTTGCTGTTCTATCTCTTCGCCGCACCAGGAGGACTCGGCCGCCGAAACACCGAAGCCACCAATAGATTCTTCGCGATACAGCAGACATTGAAAGATGATGCTAAAATTTTAGTCTCTGACCGTGGTTTTAATGGAGCGCGACCAAAAATATCCCTGGTGGTGTACTTATTGGATCCCCTAACCCTACCCTTAAAAAGGCCCACTACTGAAGTAGCGGGGATATTATTTTTCATAGAAGCTTGTCATCGTTCACCAGCATATTCTCGGATCGGACTGGCGATGAACAATTCATTACAATATGCTGCATCTTTTCCGGAAGACCATCGTGATGTTCCTGACGGTGGACCCGAACGCTCTCTTACATGAGGTCATTCTACTAAGGAGCGCTAGCCCGTCGGGTAAGGTGGGGATCCTTGATGTAAACATCCTCCGAGTGCACGAGGTATAAGAATACTATGATATCCGTTCACTTGCAACCCCCCGTGTGATTGTAGACAAGTCCCGGAGCACGTGTGACCGTGGACAATTCCCATAACTGAAGGCAATTCCCGTGTCAACGCCGACAATTCCGGCGTGACCATAGAGAATTTGTCGACAATCTTGAACCTCGTGTGACGTGGACAATTCCAAAACCTCGTGGATTTGGAGACAATCCCTGATCTTCGTGGCTACCTTCTGGCCACAAATCCCCAAACTCATGCCTCCTTTCCGGCTAACTAACCCGCGGTTCGAGTCACGGAGCGAGCTCCGCGTTTACAGATGGATCTGCGCTTATTGCTCGGACTCAGGTCACCTCTTCCTTGTGTTGTTGTACCCTAAGTGGAACCACATCATTAAGTCCCGTTGTCTGTTAAGAGTAGGGATCTTTAGATGGTAACACGATTTCTTGCCTCGAATCACCAGAGATATTATACTAGCTAGGCTCCGTCGAGTCGGTCTTGCTAGAGTATATCGTATCGAGCTACGGACTCATATAATTTAACTTATAAGTGGCACGCGTGAAGTCGTTCCCGTGGGTGGTGACTGGGGTCCTCTTTACCGGCAGTGGATCGAACTTGGTTCGAAGAATATTGCTGGCGCGTCCTTCAAATCTCCTCAGAACCAGTAAATGGCCCACGAATGCGGCAGGAAATCTTCAGAGCAAGCAAAAGGAAAACCGATATCCGAGCCCCGTACATATTAAAATGCTTCCAAAGTTAGTCCCTCCTGTACCTTGCTCTTCTGTCCTTCAACCCTCCCTTGAAGTGGATAACAACACCAGATCTCACCTATTCTCAGCGAGTCTTCAGTACCCTTTGACCATATGGCTATCCGTGAAAGATTACAGCGAGGAGCACCCTTCTCAGTTCCGACCATCGCGGATCCCGTGTTCCAAAAGTCAAGTGGTGTCAAAGATATGATATGGTTTATTGCGTGAGTATCTAGTTGAATGAAGTATTTATTTCTAATATTCTGCTTCAATCGCTATCGTTAGAGGAGCTTTGCGACTGGCGGTACCAGAGCCACTTACTGTGCAGGCAATTTTCGCCTCCATTGAACAGCATCAACCATGGAGAATAGCCGAATGTCGAGGAGCCAATAAGAGAATTGCTGCCCAAGTATGCACCAACTCTTGTCCGTTTGTCCTAGGCAAGCCGCTCTAATTGAAATCTCAGCGTAATATACAGTGGATTTTGTCAAAGTCTCCAGCGTTTGAGCACGATAGACTTGGCCATTGGTGTATGACTGGCAGGCCTCTCGTTCGGACTCCTGATTTGCTACCTGAGCTGCCAGGAGCAGCTAAGGGAGTCATGACACCGGCAGAAGTACAGGCGTACTTGTAAGTGGTTTCGCCTCCGCATCGCGCTCAATAGCTGACGGTAAAGTAGAGAATGGTCGAAACAGCTGTTTTCCGCATTTGAGAACCTAGATAGTCCAAACTGTGGAGGGATACGCCCCGATTGTTTGTTCGGTAGATCAAAACAACCTGAGAGTGGTGCAAATTGGATAGAAGAGCCCTTCAATGAGCCGAGCAATTTTTTTCATGAATCTACATCTTTATTGATATTTGGGGCGGCTCAACGGGGTCTGGACAAGACAGCCTAGGTGCTTGAACGAAGACCACCAGTTTTGTTGCTACGAGAAGGTCTCGGAAATGTATCGCGCCTTCCTGTCTCTTTGCAACTGAGATGTGGATATTTATTACATTGTTCCTAATGGCGTCGTGGGTGGGGACTAGTGGTAGAAGTAGGAATAGGGTGAAATGTAGATGGCCGTTGGCCGCGTTACAACGTGCAGCGCATGATCATATATGTATATATGGGAACTATGTCACTACTCAGTTTGTATGAGATTGTACCGCTGTTTGGCTCAGCCTGAAGGCCCCCAACGGCCGAGAGATAGTCCATCAAACCGATCAAAAACTTACACGAAAACAAATCTATCATCCAATAATCATAATGAAAACAAAAGGAAAAAAACTAATCCAGTAGACACTCACAAAGAATACATTACAGGGAGAGGGGGACGTTAACAGGGACTGTAAGGTCAAAGTTTCAGCTATATGCGGTGTAGTAATCCGATTCCTATAATCTAGCGTAATATGCGATAGAGTTTGTCAAGTCCTCCTGAAGCAGTTGAAAACGACAGCCCAGTCACTGGCGAATGGCCGGAAGATCTCTCATCTGGCCACCAGACACGTTACCTGCCTTGTCTTGTGGGTCAACGAGAGTTATGACAGCGAGCGTAAGGACGGGCGTCTTTGAGTGAGCTTGACATTGCTTCACGCTCCAGAGCTAATGCAAGAACGGGAGCTGGGCGGATCAATTTTCTCCGCGTTCATAGTAAGTCCGCGCGAAGGTCAAGCATGTAGGGGCCGGCTCCAATTCCCTCCCTCCCCACATCAACGCGACCCGACAGAAACGTGAAACGGAAGAACTTTTCCAGTCATCAGACCAGCGTGGTAGCCGATTCTTGCATCGCCTCTGGGGCAGTGAGTGTTGCATTGGTTGTTCAACCTGTTCGTTGGGTAGATCTATCTCAATGGGGACTTAGAGGCTCCTCGGGTTAATCCCACCAGCCTTCGCGCTTGCACTCGTTAACTTCCATTTTGCTTTGATCTCTTTGAATGATTTCTTGTGCCTTTAGCAATGCCCTGTCCTCCCAAGCATGAATGGTCGATCGTGCCAAGACTTCGTTCTACGGACTCCCGTTATCGTAGGTCTTTCGCCACATGCAGAATCCAGAAGCAAGTCTTGTATATCAGACGCGGGGCCCTCGTGTGCGGATGATTCTATCCAGCACCCACAGTGCCCCCTCGGAAATGACCCCGACTCAGGTTTTGTTTCGGTAAATAATGAAGGGATTTTGTACCTTGACAGGTCATTGGAGCCGGCATCTCATAACCTGGCTTATTAATATCCTTTTATTTGCAGGTTTGGAAGTGATTCATCTCGCAGAGCAAGCACGGGTGAAGCTCAACAACTCCACTCTCCGTAATTGCGCCAAGGGATTCCTGTAAAGTCTAAACTGTGCATTCGTATGTACACTTTATGGTCGAACATGCCATATATTAGAGCAATCAATGGCGAGCTGAGCGAGCTATGTGGAGAACCCGAACAGTCGAAAATTACATAAGCTTTATGTTTGTGCCGACAGGCGTCTAGTTGCAGTGGACTAATGCAGTTCGGTGTTCACACAAGGACTTCTTCTCGCCACATCATACTCTACGTTATGCAATATTCGTTACAATACTGTACCATTCGGGTCGGGAAACTACATGAAGACCTCAATTCCATCAAAGAAAAAGCGACGAACTATTGATTCAGAAGACATACATACAAACAAAATTTATCATTAGTAGGTCATCAGCTCAAAAACCACGGTTACAACTAAGTCATGGAGAGGGGTGAAGAGAAAAGAAGGAGAGAAGGGTTCACATGGATCTTAAAGTCAAGAGCCCGGCTCGTCCGTTCACCGTCAAACCAGCCCAAAAGCCCAACGCGGCTGCGGCAGCAGCGATTGCTCCAACAGCGGGTAGGGAGAGCATGATCGCCGTCGACTTCTCACCACCACCTGCTCGCGAATCAACGTCACTTTCAACCACCAACCCGAGCTTCTCGTCCCAAACAGTCGCCTCTCCAGACCGCTTCTGAGCACCCAACTTCTCGTCCAAGTCGTCCGAATGGCGGGGTAAGGTAAACGCCGCGGGTAAGATCCAGAATTTGATCTTGGCGACGATGCGGGTCTTGATTTCGGGTAAGATGGATAAGGCCAAAGAGAGTAAAGAGGGGAAGTGGAGCGGGTCGATGCTTGCTAGGTCGATTGGTGGGTCCGACGGTGAGTTGGGCGCCTCTCGGCTCGGGTCTGACGGTGCGCTGTTGGTGCTTGGAGGGAACGAGGACGGCGAGGACAACGGGCCGACATCAGACGAGGCGGTTTGGTAACCCGCTTCACCATGTTCCAACGACTCGTAATCGGGGGTTTCGTTGTGGTGGAGTTGAGGAGGAAGTTGGGGTTGGTTCGGCTGGAACAGCAAGAGGTTATCAGCCTCGGTGTGCGTAGGTACGACTTCCGATAACGGCCTTCGGAGGGAATGGTGGCTCTGGTAGTGGTGGAACGAAGAAGGCCGGATGGTCTCCATGCGCGAGAACTGCTCGCGTTTCCGTAAGGCGACCATCCTCGAGAGGTCCGCTTCCCAAGCGCGATCGCTGCCGCCGTTGTTCTCCTTCTCGCTCTCAGCGTCGGATTGGGCGTGGAGGTACTGCCCGCGAGCTAACGGACCAGCGCCCTCGGCGTCGGATTGCGCGCGGCTCTCCACGTCGGCAACTTCCCCTTCGTCGTCCGTCGGAGGTGCTGCTGCTCTACGACCCCGACTGCCTTCCGCTTCGGATTCCCTCTCCACCTCTGCTTCCAGTTCCGAATCCAAATCCGCGCTCTCGAAGTCCGAGGGTGTGAACATCTGGTCGAACGTGAACCTCTCGAACGCGTCCAGGGGTAACACCGCAGGGTGAGCCAAGAGGTGGGCGTCCATGAACTGCGCGCTATACATGGTGTTGTTGTGCGGCGGGGTGAAATCGTCTCTGATGCTGGGTTGCGGGAGGTACGCCTCGACGCTCCGCTCCTTTTCCCTCCAATCCAGGAACTTCTCCGCAGCTTCTTTCCTCAACCCTTTCAAAGTCGTCTCGTCGAAAAGCCATTCCTTCAGCGCTCGGTGAGAGGTAGGGTGGAAGGTAAAGTTAGGGAGGGGCGCTAGTTGGTTTTGCTGTTGACGTGGTGAGCCCGAGATAGGGGTGAGTCGGGGTATTGAAGGCGCCCGCGAGCGAAGTCCGAGGTATGGTGAAGCTTGGCGGGAGTACTGAGATTGATGGTGATTATGGTGCGATATCCTAGAAGACGGGCGATGTCGGGATTGCGCTCGCGAGTCGTTGTAGTAATCTGGCGAATGGTGTCGCCTACGCCGTTGCTGGTGCGGGGAGAACGGTATTACGGGGATGTGTTGAGATAAGGTCCGGAGTAACGATGTTTCGATTTCCGTTGGATCTATAGATTACGTTGGAGATAAACGAAGCAGTAACTCGTTAGCGGAATCGCGCGCGTTTTAGTGTGGGGGAGACATTTTCGGCGCTTACGAGGGGAGAGAACCACTATCGCAGCGGTGTACAATGGCGCGGCGGTGGAGGTTAGGAGGTCGATCGACAAGTTCACTGAAGCGGTTGTAGAGTTCAAAGCGGTTGGATGCAACACCTGATCGAGCTCGCGGAACGGCTGCTGGATTGTGGCCAGGATGGAATCGAGAACTTGAGAAGGCTTGGGTGGCGGAACGGGAAGGAAAGGAAGCGCGGTGATATCAGACTTTATGACGTTCGTTGGACAAAGCGCGGGGGAGGGATGCCTTACCTCGTCAGATTCGTCCCAGCCATCGAGTCGGACTATCCTGAGCCCATTTCTCCTTTTTTCGTCTATTGGGGTCGTTTGAGAGAGCACCTTGCCCAGGGCGGGTTCGTG
>WSTY01000294.1:0-14192 GCA_019633465.1 Tulasnella sp. 417 | reverse complement strand
CAGAGACCTACTGTCTTCAATCCAAGTATGATCAAGCCACATCATGTTACACCAAAGCGCAGGAAATCTACACCCGCATCGGTTGTGACAAAGGTCGTGCGAATGCGTTGTATAGTCTAGGAGAGGTCTATCGCCATCAATCCAAATATGACCAAGCCGGATTGTTCTACACCAAAGCACAACAGGTATACATCCGCATTAGTCATGACGAAGGTCAAGCAAACGCCCTGTGCGGCCTGGGAAATGTTTACTGTTCTAAATCCCGGTACCCTGAAGCTGCGGCCTCATTTGTTGAAGCGCAACACATTTCCGCCCGCATCAGTCATTACGACGTGCACATAAACGCCTTGTGCTCCTTGAGAGACATCTACCGCAATCAGCTCAATTGCGTCGACACCAAATGGTCCGCTGCCAAACGTTCCAGGGTTTCTGCTCGCATCAGTCATCTAGAGGGTGAAGCAAATGCCTCGTACATGCTGGGAGAAGCCTACCGCCGTCAATCCAAGTACGAGCAAGCCACATCGTCCTACATCGAAGCGCAACATATTTATAGCCGCATTAATCACGACGAAGATCGAGCGAATGCCTTGTACGGCCTAGGAGAGACCTACCGCCTTCAATCCAAATACGAGCAAACGACATTATCATTCACCAAAGCGCAACAAATCTACACCCGCATCGGTCATGACGAAGATCGAGCCAATGCCTTGGAGAGGCTTGGAGAGGCTTACCGCTGTCAATCGAAGTACGAACAAGCCACGTTGTCCTACACCGCCGCGCAACAAATCTACCAGTCCGTCGGTTATGACGAAGGTCGAGCGAATGCCTTGTACGGCCTGGCCGAGGTCTATCGCCTCCAGTCTAACTACGGCCAAGCCACATTGTCCTACAACGAGGCAGAGCATCTCTACAAGCAAATTGATAAGGACGAAGGCCGAGCCAATGCCCTGTACGGCCTAGGAGAGACCTACTGTCTTCAATCCAAGTATGATCAAGCCACATCATGTTACACCAAAGCGCAGGAAATCTACACCCGCATCGGTTGTGACAAAGGTCGTGCGAATGCGTTGTATAGTCTAGGAGAGGTCTACCGCCATCAATCCAAATATGACCAAGCCGAATCGTTCTACACCAAAGCACAACAGGCATACGTCCGCATCAGTCATGACGAAGGTCAAGCAAATTCATTGTGCGGCCTGGGAAAGGTTTACTGTTGTGAATCCCAGTACGCTGAAGCTGCGGCCTCATTTGTGGAAGCGCAACACATTTCCGCCCGCATCGGTCATTACGACGTGCACATAAACGCCTTGTGCTCCTTGAGAGACATCTACCGCAATCAGCTCAACTGCGTCGACACCAAATGGTCCGCTGCCAAACGTTCCAAGGTTTCTGCTCGCATCAGCCATCTCGAGGGTGAAGCAAATGCCTCGTACATGCTGGGAGAAGCCTACCGCCGTCAATCCAAGTACGAGCAAGCCATATCGTCCTACACCGATGCGCAACGAATCTACAACCGCATGGACCATGAGGAAGATCGGGCGAATGCTTTGTATGGCCTTGCTGAGACCTACCGCCTTCAATCCAAATACGAGCAAGCCACATCGGCCTACACCGAAGCACAGAAAATCTACACACGCATCGGCCATGACGAAGATCGAGCGAATGCCTTGTACGGTCTGGGAGAGGCCTACTGCCTTCAATCTAAATACGAACAAGCCACATCGTCCTACACCAAAGCGCAACAAATCTACACGCGTATCGGTGATGACCTAGGCCGAGCGAATGCCTTGCACGGCCTTGGAGAGGTCTACCGCCTTCAATCCAGGTACGACCAAGCTACATCATCCTATACCAAAGCCCAGCAAATATACGCGAGCGCTGGCCAGGATGAGGGTCGAGCTAATGCTCTGCACGGCCTGGGATGGGTCTACCTCAGCCAATCCAAGCACGAACAAGCCGAAGTCTTGTGCGCTGAGGCCCAAGAAATCTATGTTCGTATCGATCATGGCAAGGGCCTAGCAAGTACCTTCCAGATCTTGGGAGACATCTATCTCACTCAATCCAAATATGACAAAGCCATATCGTCCTACACCGCAGCATACGAAATCTTCACCCGCATCGGCGAAGGCAGGCGTCGAGCGAATACGCTGTGCGACCTGGGTGAGGTCTACAGTTTTCAATCCAATTACGACCAAGCTGTATTGTCCTACAAACAGGCGAAAGAGATATACGACATTATCGGTGATGATAGCGGTAAAGGGTGGGCCGAGTGGAACATATCCTGGCTCTCCTTTCATTTATAATCCATGCCAACGAGGATTCTCTCCGGTAGGGCTTCTATCCCTAACCATATCTGTCTATGCTAATATTATCCATCTTAGCCTACAAACCTTACGCGTACTCGTATTGGACCAGAACCTTAGGCTAGTTTGAGAATGCCCAGCGTTAGCCTGTTTCATAGTCGAAATTCTCGTGTTCTGTTTCTCCTTTGTTTTCTGGTTAGTTGCCCTCCGAAACCCATCACGCCACGTCTCATAAATGTATTCATTCCATCCCATATCATAAATTCTCTAAGCGTGTACGAGGCGAAGATGACTATTGAGAGACGAGTGCATCGGTTAGAGACGCTCGGCGATAAGCTTTCGTTGTAGACATACCAACGGCTAAGGTGCGACTGGGTGATCCCACCATCGAAGTTGCCTAATCGTCCGGACACAGAGCGCCTCCGTCGTCTGTGTGCTCACAGCACTCAACTCCAAGGCCTACGTGGGCCAAGGAAGCCGTTGATGGACAATCTATTGGTTGGTCACCGCTGCCCAGAGGGAGCTGGTCCATGTTAGGTTGGCCATGGATTTGCATACCCGCGTGGTGGAGAGTTAGAAATTAAGTAAGCGTATCATGTTGGGAATAGGATCGCTCACACGACGAAGACGTAGAACATGCTTCAGGTCAAGAAAGCATACGATGATGAGGAAGATATCGAGAGGGATGTTTGCCAAATCGGCCGATGGTCCCATATCGTTTCGAGTGAGGGCGTTGGGATTGAAACAGGGTCTTCGAAGAATGCTCCCTGACAGTTCTCGAGGACCCGGAGCTCAGTTGTCCGTCAGAAGGTGCTGTACTTGGCTTCAATACTTTGGTCGAGGGAGGGTTTCTTCCTGATATCCTATAGCTATGAATGTCTCTCATATACTTTATATCTGGTTGTAGGTAACCACGATCATCCTTCTCCAAACCGGTGAAATGGCCGCCTGCACATGATTGTTCAAGGCCGGCTTTAAGTGCCGTTGTGCCACACCCTTGAGTCAAGTACCAAAGGAAATACATTAGAGGATTAAACTAGAAACGAGGGTTGTCGCCTGATTCGACACAATGACGCCATACGGCATAGCGTCTAATCGGCAACTCGTCCACCACTAACTTGATTTTGGACAATTGATCTATTGTACCACCTGTAGAAAGATGTACCTTCACCGACTCGACGGTGGACTCGGTAGGTAACATCCAGGCTTCGTGAAAGATTCCGTCTTCATCGTTCTCGACGACGAGAACTCTCTCGCCAAATCGGATCAGTTCGGTATTAACATATCGCCAAGGCTGAGGATTTGTGCATAGGAAAACCTCTGCAGTCCCTCGAATGTGCAGAGCTTCGTTGACAAACCATGTAGCCCCCCCAAAGCAGTCTGGCCTGTTCTTGTCAGGGAAGAACTTTTCGATGGAAGAAGTCCAGCTAGGGCGATCATCCAGATCTTCGTCCTGAACCCAACTCTGGGCGAGTCCATAGGGCCAGGGCGTAGGGTGGCCCGAAGGCCAAGCAGGATCCGGGTGTATCTGGGAGTGGTAGGGAGCAAGGTTTCATAAGCGCTCTTCCGCAGGAAGTTCAGGTCAGCTGGATTACCCACCGTGCTAACCGGACTGAAAGGGGCTACCGTTTCGGTGGAAGGAGCGGTGGGATCGGCGATCCAGATATGGCCAGACGCCATTGCAATCACAGCCACCCCTGTTGCCTCATCAAAGGTAAGGTACCTGGTGAAATCGTTTTCCCCACGGGGAATCCGCCACTTGACGACGACTCGGTTCATCCCAGTGACATAATCCTCGAGTGGGTCACCGTCGGAAGGGATGGAAACGCCACATAACAATACCTGGCTAGGTGGGCCGTAAGCCCACACCACTCGCCGAGCTGATTCTCCCCAGCTGACAGCAGCATTCCAGCGATTTTTCGGTCCAAAAAGGTAGTATGGCTCTTCGAACTCGTACGTGATGTCCCCTGCAGCCTTTGCCGCCCCCTCGCGAGCGACCAAACCAATGGAAAATCCCGTGCGATCTTCGGTAAGGGAGAGATAGATGTTACCCTCATAAGACGGCTGTGGACGGAGCCAGGGTGGACGGTTTGGGATAAACCTGAGATGGTTACCAGTCCAGGCACACGGATATGCTAAGGATTGGACAGGCTTGACCGCTCCTAAAGTCGCAGCCGATATCCCCAAATTTAGTGCGGACATGACAGACTCCATGCTGTAAATGTCGAGGCTTTGAATCCTCGCAACGGTGATGTCTTGGCCTCTAATCTGAACCGCTCGGGAAAGGTTGAGCTGTTCAGGTGAGCTTTAGCCCTTCTAGCCGGAACTAAACCAAAAGAAAAGGCTCACTAATTCATCATCCTCCATGCCGACAAGCATCACAGACTGGCCAGAGAGAGAGTGAAGAATCGTGGGTGTTTGGTTGGTGGAGCACCTGGCAAATGCCCACAGAGGCTGGGTCGCGTCGAGGAGCTCAGAATACCCAAACCACGATCGTAAAAGCCGAACATTTGAGACGGGAGTGGACATTCCAGGTCGGGGCAGTTGTAGTTCGAGGGCATACGAGAAATCGGATCTGTTGAAGGTTTAAGCGCTACCATTGCGGCGAATGCTGGGGATTTACCTTGTCGATATCACGAGTGTGCAACTCTCCAAGTCACCATAGACGATCCTTCCACCGTCGATAATGCCATCGATGGCATGAAAACAAGCCCGAGGACGGGTATCGAGACGGTTATCAAGATCCCAAAACTCCAGGCCTCGTCCGTTCAGCTGAACGATCAACCATCTTGAAAGGCAAATTTCCAACCAAGTGACCGAGTTTTCCGGTCGGAGGATGCACCGAGAGGGGCGGAGTGGTGGTCGGGACACATCGTGATCCCACGACCGGAGTTGCCTAATCGTCCGGACGCAGAGCGCCTCCATCGTTTGTGCGCTCACAGCACTCAGCGGCAAGGCCTATGTGGGCCAAGGGAGCCGTTCATGGATGATGTATTGGTTGGCCACGGCTGCCCAGAAGGATCTGGTCCATGTTAGGTTGGCGATGGATCTGCATACCTGCCAGTGTGTGGTGGGGAGTTAGGAATTGAGTAAGCGTATCATGTTGGGAATAGGATCGCTCACACGACGAAGACGTAAAACATGCTTCAGGTCAAGAAAGCGTACGATGAGGAGGAAGATATCGAGAGGGATGTTCGTCAAATCGGCCGATGGTCCCATATCGTTTCGCGAATTCGAGTGATGGCGTTGTGATTGAAACGTGGTCTTCGAAGAAGGAAATGCGCCCTGACAGTTCTCTCGAGAATATAAAGTCGTTCTTCAGAAGGTGCTGTCTTCGGCTTGAATACTTGGGTCAAGGAAGGGTCCTTTTGAAACCTGGTGGAGTCGGTTTGAGCGGATCAAAAGTACTGTATCATTGTTTACCTCGAAACGCGCGGCAAGGACTTCCTGCCGCACGTCTCCAACCGGATCCTTCCCCAGTTCTCGCTGTAATCACCCCTGTGGGGTTCTAAAAATGGGAGGATGATATACTACTATAGGAAACTTTATTGCGTGTCATTCCCGGTCCATCTCGTACAACAACGGATCCGATCAAGCCACAAACCATTCAACCCGCCGCGACACTACCCGGCCGATGCTGCGCCCGCCGTAATTAGAAGCCAAAAATCGACATCCTCGCATCTCAAAACTTACTCTGCGTGAGGTAGGCTTCCATCGATCCGCCCATGGCTTCCGTTTCACCGTGGCGCGCCACTGAGCCAAGCCATGCTCACCCTGACCGGGATACAGCGTTCCACCTATCACGATGTCACTCCTAGCTCCACCAGCGATCACCTCGGCGCGTTTACTTATTCGCCTCTGCCTCATAGAACATCAGACTCCGTCTCGCTGCGTGCACGTGGCTGGACATCTGCATCCTCGATTCTTGAACTAGAGAAATCCTCAGTCGCGCCGTTCACTCATGGCGCTAACGTCTAAGTTCTCTGTCCCCCCCCCGCAGTGCCTCCAGGGGAGAACAACCAAGCGATAGATTTTGTAGTACTTGTGGTTGCGTCTGCGTGCGGTCTGCCTCCGTATGCTGGAGATAGCGAGCTGCAACAGGAGCTTAGTTTGCTCATCGCCCTGCCGAATTCCTCTCTTTCGTGGGTCGCTTTTATTGGCGTGATTATGGAATTACTTTGGCTGTATTGCTTTCCTTGCCAGGCATGTCTCGCGAGTTCAAGCGGGTGTGATGTCTCAGAGTGACCAATCAGCGCTCTGCCTTTACGACGCGATTTGGCCATTTCTGGGAGCTTCGAAAGTGTTTGAGCTTGATCACACAATTGACCTGTCACGACCCTGGGTACGCAGGGCTCTCCTCACGCTTCTTCTCTACTTAATAAACGTTGGGAATACTTACAAGGTTTAGTTCGCCCATTTATTTGTTTTGATTCAGGGTCTTCCTGTCCATAGTATCCACGCCGCCCGGTACCAACCCCATCGTTCAACCCACAGCTATAAGTAATTGAGTGGGGCGCAAAACGGCGTCGAGACGCGGCGTTCCCTAATATCCGATGAAGGGTCTAAAGAACAACGGAATAGTGAATTCATTGCGCAAGCGAAGTCAATCAGGGGCTTTTCGCGTTCTCAATGGCAGAGTAAAAATGTCGACGCCATGTTTGCCCCACAGATCCCCGCGTGACCAGATTTCATGTTTTGTTTCCAAACCAAACCCTACTTTAGGCGAACATTCTTTGGAAAAACTCTTCCCTAAGCTATAAATAGAGTTCGTCGCTCGGTTCGACGCGATGTCGCCATACGGCATATCGCCTGGCGGGCACTTCATCAACCGCCAACTTGATTTTCGGTAGCTGATTGATCCTGCCACCCGTCTCGATGTGTGTCTTCACCGACTCGACGGTAGCGTCTGCGGTCAACATCCATACGTTGTGAGCGCCTTGTCCTTCATGCCTCCCCAAAATTATAACTCGATCCCCTACCCGAAGCAGCTCTATGAGCGGGTATGGGCACAGCTCGGGGATCGTGAACAGAAAAACCTCCGCAGTACCTGCGATATGAAGAACTTCATTCACGAACCATGTAGCCCCTCCATAGCAGTCTGGTCTGTTTTTGCCAGGGTAGTACTCTTCAACCGAAGAAGCCCAGAGAGGGTTTCCATTGAAGGCTTCGTCCCAACTCCGAATTTTAGTGTTGACGCGAAGCCAGGGGGTGGGGTGACTTGAAGGCCAAGCAGGGTCGGGGCAGATCTGGGCGCTTTGTAAGTGTCCGTCTACAAGAGTCTCAGGGCAGTGATTCCACATACCGAGCTAATGGGAGTAAACGCATCTCCGAATTCCATAGGGATGGCGTTTGGATCGGCGATCCAGAGACGGCCTGACGCCATTGCAATCACAGACATCCCCGTTGGCTCATCGAAGGCAAGACAACGAGTGAAATCGTTCTCTCCGTAGGGAATCCTCCACTTAACAACAATCCGATCCATGTAGGAATACCAATCCTCGAGCGGATCACCGTCGGAAGGGATAGCAATGTTACATAAGATCGCCCGGGTTGGGGTCGCCAACATGGATGTTACCCTTCGAGCCGATTTTCCCCAACAGATGGCAGTAGTCCAGTAACTTTCTAGCCCAAAGAGGTAGTATGGTCGCTCGAACTTGTAAAGGATCCCTTCTGCACCCTCTGGCTCCTCCCTGTGAGCGACTAAACCCACTGAAACCATCCTTTCCTCAGTGAGGGAGAGATAAATGTCGCCTTCGTGGACTGATTTTGTACGTAGCCAAGGGGGAGAGTTTGGAATGAATCTGATCCCACTACCAGTCCAGGCACTCGGATATGTCAGGGTTTGGAAAGGCTTGATTGTTCCCGTACTGCCGGTCGACATCTCTGAACTGAGTGCGGACATGATCGAGTCGAGGTCGTAGATGTCAAGACTATGAGCCCTTGCAACGGCGATGTTGTGGCGTCTGATCTGAATAGCCCTAGAAAGGTTTTGCTAGGTTGGAGACAGTCCTAACATTTCGGAATGAGTGGATACGGATAATCCCCACCAGTTCGTCATCCTCCGCTGGGACAAGCCCCACGGACCGGCCTGAAAGACAGTGAAGAATGGTGGCGCCTTGATTTGTGCAGGTCCTAGCAAAGCCCCACAGGGAATTGGTCGCGTCAAGGAGTTCAGAATAGCCGGTCCATGATCGCGTAAGCCGGACATGTGGGTTGAATGCCGGCATTCCGGGTGCGGAAAGGTGTAGCTCCACAGCATATGCCAGACGAGACCTGCAGAAGGGTCTTAGACTCAGCCGAGACAAACAATCCAACAGGCTCACCTTGTCGAAATCACGAGTGTGGAACTATCTGGGCCATCGTAAACGATGGTTCCACCACTAACGATGCCCTCGACGCCATCGAGGGAAGCTCCGGGCTCCGTTTGAAGCTCGTTCTCAAGATCCCAGAATTCGAGAACTCTTCCGTTCAGCTGGACGACCAACCACCTTGAAAGGTAAATTTCCAACCAAGTGACCGAGTTCTCCGGTCGGAGGATGCTCCGAGAGGGGCCGAGTGGTGCTCGAGAAGCATCGTAATCCCACCATCGGACCTGCCGAATCGCCCGGACACAGAGCGCCTCCATCGTTTGTGTGCTCACATCACTCAGCGGCAAGGCCCACGAGGGCCAAGGAAGTCGTTGCTGGATGATATGTTGGTTGACCAGGGCGGCCCAGAGGGAGCCGGTCCGTGTTAGGCCAGCTAAGGATTTGCACACCTGCGTCACCAAAAGTTAAAAACTTGAGTCAACGCATCACGTTGGGAACAGGATCGCTCACACGACGAAGACGTAAAACATGTTTCACGTCAAGAAATTGTACGATGGTGAGGAAAATATCGAGAGGGATATTCGCCAAACCGGACGTTGGTCCCATATCGCTTCCACCGGTGACGATAAGCTTGAAGTGGTCGCAGAAAAGAGAGTTGCGTCCGGACTGTTCTCCAGAATGTGTTGTCGTGTTTTAGAGAGTACTGTGATTGGCTTGGATACTTTGGTGGACGGGGGGCCCTTTTGACGGCTGGCCGCAGTGGTGGAGCCTGCTTGCCCAAATCAAAACAGTAGTATTATTTACCCGAACCGTGCAGCAAAGCCCTGACGCACGTTTCCCCAAAACGGATGCTTTACCCCATCCTGAGCGTGTAACCACCCCTGTCGGGTCCGTTATAAACGATCCGATCAAGCCAAAGCCACAAGATGATGTGCTTTTTGGTCCCACCCCAACACAACCCGACGCCGCGCGGAGACCCCCGCTAGCTGTAACGAGAAGCCGAATATCGACACCCCACGATAGCTGATGACCTACGTATACGATTAGTGAATCACGACCGCGCAAGTTCACCAGAAAATTCCCAACGCTGTTCGATATGCATCTGGTCAGCTGCTACCCCTATAGCTTCTGCAAACGGTACACGAGCACTGGTTCGAGCCGCATTCACGACTCCATATATATATATATCCTCACTGTCCGACTCGCTGTCGGATTTCAAGTAGAGAGGGAATCCGATCGCAAACCATTCATGTGGCAACTATTCGATTCCCTTCGGCAACGTAAAAAAGCCTGAGCACTCTCCCTTTGGTCGGTGAAATAGGTCACGTAGTCGAGAAGATTTCCCTGTTTCATCGGGCCACCTACCATCCACTATTGACGTGATCCCCCATAAAAACACCATTTTCAGCGACAAGTCGCCAAGGGATAAGGTGAGGAAAGTCCGACAGACTTCCCCTCTTTGCCATTTGGACTAATCCAGAATCGCAACATCATTCACACTATGGACACTCCGTCAGTAAAAGAGGTTGTTGTGTGTGAGACTTTCTGCTTCACCGGTCTGCTTCGCTGGTTCTTCAAGAGCCGGGTGGCGTTTGTCCCAGTCCCGGGAGTCACGTGAGCGCGTCACCATTGCCAACAGCCCTCGGAAGGGTGGCTGGGTTGGAAGAAGGTCAAGCACCGGAGGTTCGCCCTCTTCGCTCGAACCAGGTGTAAAGGAGATGCTGAAGCCCGTCCGTGGCCCCGAACCGAACCGCAGGTGGCCGGCTCCTGTTCGAGAGGTGAAGGTGTTCGCGAGCCTTCGGAGAACGTGTGTAACGAATGCGGAATTTGAATGTTCTTGCTGAGCTGTATCCTGTGAACGCATTTGATAGTCTTGTCGTTCTGCCGGTTCCATGGACTCAGAACGATAGGGGTGTCCTTCCCACCGAGGGGAGAGGTGGTTTCAGTTCGGTTTGGGTTCCAACAGAAAACGCGCCAGTTTGACGTTCCACATCGGCGCTTGCATGGGACAGCGGGTGCATTGACCTTCAGGGGTACCGTTCCTCTTAACGCTCTGAACGTTATGTTTACGTTATGTTTACGTCACTTCTAGCTCCACCAGCAATGACCTGGGCGCGTTTGTACGCCTGCCTCACAGATCAGACTCCGCCTCGCTGCGTAGCTGGACCATCTGCATCTTCACTTCTTGAACCAGAAAAATTCTCAGTCGTGTCGTTCACTCATGACAATGACGTCCGAGTTCTCTGTTTCCCCCATGGTGCCTCCAGCGGAGAACAGCCAAGCGATAGATTTTGTACCGGTCGTGTCTGTCCTCCTGATACTCAGAGATAGCGAGTTGCAGCAGGAGCTTGGTTGGATCATACTTTCCTCTCCTTCGTTCTTCCGTTTTTCTGTGTGCCCAATTACATTGTTGTATTGGGTTCCTCGCCAAGCATGCCTGATGATTTCAAGCGGGTACCTTTACTTCGGGTCGGTGTGATGTCTTGGGGTGACCAATCAACGGTCTCCCTTTACTACTACGCGATTTGGCAATTTCGGGGACCTTCGAATGCGGTTGAACTTTGGTCCGCGAGAAGAGCACACTTGACCTGAGCGACCCTGATAGGTCTCCGCTCCAATCGTTTTCCTACACTACTTCCCCGGCTAATCAAAGCCGAGCGGAATACAAAGTTAAGCTAGCGTAATTGGTCTTCGTTCCTCCTGCTTTTCGAGGTTGGAATTGGGATCTGGAACTGGGGTGCCTCGTGCGCAAGCGAATAGAGTTACCGCCACATCCCCAATAGCAAGGTTGAGCCTAAACAAAAGAGGAGTCGACCTTAGGATTGTGTGGTCGGGTCGGAGATGACCGAAGGCGCGGCACCCGGGATCTAACACCTCACCACCGCACCCCTCCCTTCTGGATAAATATATGCATGCCCTTAAGTACGTTAACATACTGGCGTCTTCATTATCTTTGCTCTTCCTCTTTTGCAAAATCATGGCAGAACAAGCCGCTGAAACGATCCCAACTGGAGCGGTACTATCTGTTCCTATGCCGCTTTCAGTTGTCCCCGGGCCCCCAATCTCTCCTGTCATTTCACTACAGGCCGCGGTGTCCATGACTGCTCAGACAGTAAGGCTTCAGCTTGATTCTCTCATGCAACTGTTCACGCTCACTTAGGCGTTTGTTTGGCGTTGGGGGGACAGTTTGGAAGATGGGTCGAGCAAGTCTGTTTGAATCACGAGGGCGTTAGATCGGCCACTGCAGGAAAAGCGGCCGAAATCTGGAATTCGAAGTTGTGCAAGTTTTTGTAAGTGTTTATGACATGTCTTAGAACCCGTCAATTGATAATTCCGGCTTCTGTTTTCTCTCTTCTGCATGTTTGGGTTATACGCAGCGAGATCATAACCCAAGGTCCACGCAGTTCAGTTCCAGAGCTTATATGGGTCATTTCGAATGGCTCAGATGTCTCTCCCGGGGGTGTATCTGTGAGATGGTTGGACAACCCAGCAGTTCGTGTGGCTGATGTATGGTCTGCCATCGGTAAGCGGAGGCTGGTCCATGTAGAAGGGAGACCTAAGTTCTTAATCACCTTCTGTCACAGGATTTATCATGTCCGTCGCCGCGAGCTTCGACCCAACGCCGCGCACACCGGATTGGTATGTCGAGCTGTTGATCGTCTTTGCCATCATGGTCCACAAAATTGCGAAGACACGGAGACGCCAGATATCCGTCCCACGTGTCGTTCACATCCTATGGACGGAGATTAGCCAACCTCTCCTCAAGCCATCGCTTGAAGTCTCTGATACAGCACCTGGGCCAGCCTCGGCACCATCCACCCCTAAGATTCACCAGCGTCTTCTTGATCCATCATTCGAACCCTCGGGTCGCAACGAGCCAGAATCCTCTAGCTCATCCACCATTCAAGCTACCAAAACGACCGACCCCCTTTCCGCCCCACGGCTTCTTGAAACCTCTGACACTCCTAAGTCATCCAATTCCGCCCCGACACCGCCTCCATTAGCCGCTGGCTATGTCCTAGGTTCAATCGCTCCCTCTAAATCACCCTATTTTGACCTCTTGAAGCAGTCACGTAAAGACGATATCGATCAAGCTCTACGTGATCTTGACCCCTCACGCAGAGACTGGGTGATCAACAAGATAAAACAGATCCAAGACCACAGCGAGAAAGATAACTTTGGCCAATGTGCCGAAACCTTCCCGTATTTGTGGTATGGGATTCTTGTACCTCTTTTATAGTATCAAAGTAACAAATATCGGTTTGTAGCATTGTCTCTGGAGGTCTAAACCATCGCCAAATATACGGCTTGGCCTTTGAATCCACCAAACTCGATTTGAAGTCTGCCCAAGCTGTCCTGTCCGCCAAACCTTTTAATCCCATCCATTGTCTTCACTTCTTGCACTATTTTGGGTTTATCAAAGCATGCAAGGTCTGTTGCGTCCTTATGAAAGGCCTTGACGTGGAGTATATTCAATACAGACGGAAGGCAAACTTGAAGCCTACCCTTAGTGCGTATACATCTGCATGAATACTCCTGGATGTTGAACTGACCGAACCTTTCAGAGTACCCACATGAGAGCGATGACGATGAGTAGCTCCCCTTCTCGGAATGAAGGTCCTCAGCTTGTTAGAAGTATCAGACTCGCACATTTTATACATCATGGATCTGGAAAGATGCTCAGAGCGAATTGGACTTTCGGCCACTATTCCGTGATCACCCTGACTTAGAAATCTAATGAGTTAGAAATGAATAATTCGGTTTCTACGCTAGCATTATCTCTCCTGTATCGCCATCAACGCGCGAGCTACTTGAAAACGCAGCTGGCACGATGATTAATTCAGCCACGCCGAAGAACACTACTCACATTTAGAGATAGTGAACATCGTCTGCTTCCAATCTACCACGCCATGATAAGTAGCGATGAGCGGGCAGCTTTTCAACTGCTAGCCCAGATCCGAGCAGCTCGCCGGTGGAGCCACCAGCGCGGAGGTGGGTCTTCACAGCCTCCACGGTCGCATCTCCATGCAACAACATCGCTTCATGGGTGCCCTTTCCCTCATGTCTTCTGATGATGAGAATCCGATCGTTTAGCTGAACTATTTCCGTCGTTGGGTATGGGAGTGAACAAGGGATTGTGAAAAGCACGACTTCCGCACGCTCTTGAATCCGAAGTATGTCGCGTACAAACCACGATGTCCCTCCAAAGCATCCTTGATCATTTTTACCAGGGAAGTATCGTTCAACCGATGAAGACCAACCGGGGATTGAATCTTGATCTTCCTGAATGTCTTCCTCTTCGTCCGTGGCGCTCGGCCATGGGATTGGGTGACTGCGAGGCCAGTTAGGATCGGGGCGGAGGGGGATGCTCTAAAACAGAGTAGTTTGAACACTGAATGCCGAAAGCAGCGGCGCAAGCTGAACGCACCATGTTTGACGCAACCCCAGTGTCCTTCACCTCCTCGATTCGAGCGCATGGATCCATAATCCAAATACGACCAGATGCCATGGCGACTACAGAGACGCCAGTCGACTCTTCAAACACGAGGCGATAGATAAAGTCGTCGCCGCCTTCGGGAAT
>WSTY01000293.1:2251-17982 GCA_019633465.1 Tulasnella sp. 417 | reverse complement strand
GATCCTAATCCAACTTGTTTCAAGCACCGCGAAGCACTTGAACGCGAACGCGAGGAAGAACTCAAACGGGCGCGGCTAGCCAAACTTCCTCGTCATCACGACTTGGATCTTCAAACACTGTCCGGCGACGCACCAACAGAAGAAATCGAATCTTTGCGGTCGGCATTTACTGCTCTCCTTTCAACGAAACATTCTCGAGCTGTGGGGAGCGGGACGACTTCGAGAGATGATGAACTCAAGTCGGACCAAAAACTCGAAGAAGTGCGCGACGCGGCGAAGAAGGCAAAGATACGTTCGCGAGCCAAGGTTACACAAGAACGTATTTATTCCATGGCGTACCATCCGACTACGGTGAGGGAGGCTGGCTGAACGGAGTCTCGACGCCTGAGAATGCTGACACCCGTTATTTCCTTAAACTAGTCCAAGGACCTCGTTTTCTTTGGCGACAAATATGGCACAATCGGCATTTGGGACCCATTGGCTCGTGGAGAGGAGATTGTTGACGAAGATGGCGAAGTCCAGGTTTCCGAGGGTGGCCAACATTGGAACATGCAGGTCCACTGGCCTCGAACATCGAAAACCTCGGTATCAGGGATGAAATTTGACCCAACGGACGCGCACAACGTATGAGGTCATCTCTTACTCTCGTGGCCAGTCCTACTCACCACTACCATCTATTGCAACTTAGCTTATTACTTCCTCGTACGATTGCACCATGCGAATCACGTCCTTCGAAACCGGCATCTCTCGCGAAATCTTCCATGCGCCCGATACGTTGATTTCAAGCTTCGACATGCCACCGGAAAATGGGAACGAAATATGGATATCTGACGTTGGGGGCCATCTATCCCACCTCGACCTGCGGGAAGACTCTAGAAAAACCGGAAGGCGATTTGAGATGAATGAAACGGGACACAAGATCGGGTGTGTTAGTATTAACCCCGTCTCTCCGCATTTCCTGGTCACTGGGTCCAATGATCGGACATTGAAGTGCGTCTCTCGTCCTTCTGGTCGGTTAGCGGCCTGGCTCACCTGGAAACCATTTCAGACTGTGGGACACTCGGAAGCTGTTTACTCTTCCGATTTCCGTGGCGTCACGTCCACCAGCCGCGGCGGCGCCCAGTACTCGTCGGTCAAAAGTGAAAAAGGAGGAGGAAGATGATGACGAGGTGTGGATAAACGAAACCTCATTTGAAGAAGTCGACAAGTATCTTCAAAGCAAGAAAGGTCGCGGTCTGCTTCGAGGTGAACATTCATCTGGAGCTGCGGTCAGCGCGGCGTATTGGGATCCCTCAGGACGGCGGATCGTTTCAACTTGCTACGACGATCATTTGCGAGGTATGGGCGCTTCGTTCGCATGTTGGATGCCCGAGTGCTGAATAATAATTCCGCTTTTGACTCGGCACAGTGTGGGACATCGCCCCGGCCTCCTTGGTCTTGGATACACAACTTCCCAAATTTGCCCCAACAGCCTCCATCAGACACAACTGTCAGACAGGGAGGTGGTTGACGATCCTCAAGGCACAATGGATGCCTTCGCCGGACGTGTTCCCGCACTTTGTTGTAAGTCTCAGTCCAGCCCCAATTATCTCCTTGGCAGTTTTGCAGACATGCATTCTTGCATCGCTCTTAGGTGGGGAACATGAATCAAAGTTTAGACATCGTCGGTTTCAACGGCGAGAAGCTTGCGAACTTGGTGGACAGGAGCTTGTGAGTTGCAGTGTGCACGTTCCGCCACTTGAAGTGGGAACTAACGCGACGCGAATCGTGCTACAGAGTCACCGCAGTCCAGGCCGTGGCGGGGTGCCACCCTTCCAAGGTCGGGCGTTATGCAAGTGGGAACGCTAGCGGACGGTGTGTGCTGTGGGCGCCCGAGGACGACGCGTAGGTCGCTGTTCCTCTCAGGATCAGCTGACACGCCCCAGGACCACTGCTTCTCGTCAACCCTGTCTGTATTTCACGTACGATATATTATTCTCTGTAATATTTTTGCAGTTAGAGTGCGAACGACAGAGGTCTCGTGTCTGGTTCCTATCAGGGCAGATGTGAGACGCAAACCGTTCGATCTTACACAAAACTCAGTCCTAGTAACTTGAGCAGTGCCACTGACCGTAAAGTTTCCTCCCTATCACCTGTTATCATGCTAAAACGCACCACGTGAAAATTTGTCAACTACGAATGCAAAGACGGGCTTCCGTGTATCAGCTTCTGCGTCAGGAGAACGTCCCGCTTTTACAGACGGCCTAGACAGTTGTATGTCGTCGCTTACCCCAAAGCGTGTCTGGTTGACGTCTTTGCGGCTGAGGAAGCTGCCGTTTACGTCGGCCGAGACCTGTTGGGGCACACGTGACTGGTCTGAGACTCGGCCTCAGGTGATTGCGCCACAAATCAACTCCCATACCCTGACCTTCGACCGAGTGCCTCGAACGACTTTTCCTCCCCCAACGCAAAAAACCAGGACCTTTAAATCCCAACGGCCTTGCGAGTGCGGCCAGTCACCATTCCTCGTTCCCCTTCGCCGTTCTCTCCCCCATCTTAGACCTTTCTAGACGACTATCATTATGATCTCGAGCACACGACAGATCGCTTCGGCCGCATTCGGAGCCAGCCAGCGCCGATGGATCGCTTCGACAAGCCGCTCAAGTAGAGCGATGCCGTTCATCCCAGACCACACACCGGCATCATCAAGTTCGTTCTCGATGAAGAACGAGCCTATGAGATTGCTCATGCTTGCCAAACCCGTAAGTGTCCGCATCCAAATGACGCACCACCCCACCCCGGCAGTCAC
This sequence comes from Tulasnella sp. 417, assembly GCA_019633465.1. Lineage (NCBI taxonomy): Eukaryota > Fungi > Basidiomycota > Agaricomycetes > Cantharellales > Tulasnellaceae > Tulasnella > Tulasnella sp. 417. The sequence continues at coordinate 15,194 of WSTY01000293.1, read as the reverse complement.
GAATCCAATGTTTACCGAATTCGTACGCGTCGTTTTAGGGGAGCGGTAAAGGAACGCTCAGCGGTCGACTCACGAGCAAATACAATGTCCAATTCGTCTCGACTGGTGATATGCTGAGGGAACAGATCAAGGCTGGAACCGAGGTTGGCAAGCAGGCCGAGGGCATCGTGTCGAGTGGAGGTGAGCCCTTGCCTCCCTAAGCAATTGCAACAAATGCTCATTCTCTTTGAAATTCTGTCCAGGATTGGTCCCAGATGAACTCATGATCAAGCTTCTCGGCACCAGCTTAGAGAGCTCAAGCATGAAGGGCAAGGTACGCAAAACGCACCTCCCCCACGCCTTGAAGCCACAGACTAACCGCTTTTCCAATCCAGAGCTGGATCCTCGATGGTTTCCCTAGGACACTCGTTCAAGGCGAACGACTCGATAGATACTTGGCTTCAACTGGCCAGCCTCTCGGCTTGATTGTCCATCTGGACGTCCCTGATGAAATTATTATGGGAAGAATCTCAGGTAAGGGACCTCCTGTTCTTTGGTAGCATTTTCGATCCGTCTGCTAACGGTTTGGTCGTCACCTTGCCTCAGATCGTTGGATTCACCCCAGCTCCGGTAGAATTTACAACAACTCTTACAACCGTCCGAAGGTGGAGGGTTTGGACGACGTCACAGGAGAGCCCCTGGTAAGGAGGGCCGATGACAACCCCGTAAGTGCATCTCAGTTAGTTTGGTCGTTACTCCATTCTGATATCAGGCTTTCTTGGTTTGATTCAGGAAATATTTGCTCGCCGTCTTAAATCCTTCTACGCTCAAACCGCTCCTCTCCTCGAATACTACCAGTCCACCGCACCGTCGAACCTCGTCACGCTCTCGGGCAAGACCTCGGACGAAATCTGGCCGCAGCTCGAGAGCCTCGTCCGGAGTCGGTTTAGTAGTCTTAAATCCAAGACCGAGACGAAGAGGGTCGTTCCGGAAGCGGTAATACGGCGCGCAGAACGAGAGATCAGCCGGGACCACAGAGATTTCTTGTCGAGCTTGTCTCCTATAATACCCACCGCATACTAATGCACTCCCCTTGTACCCTGTTCTTGTTCTCGGTTCAGCTGAAACGCTGGGTTGAACTTACGGGTCCGTTGCCTAAAAATAGACCATTCCTAAAGTGGAATTCTGCTGTACATGTACATAGTAGACAAACCCCCTGGCTCTGCAGTATCTTACGTTCTTGTACCAATATGTTTTTACTTTTGTGCTCGGAGAGAGCTTATCTAATTTTTTATTCGTTCGTCCCCTTGGAAGCGCGTGATCCCCGAATGGGAAAACCCGTTCAGAGGTGTTTCTCTCCGATGATCCACCCAACAGGCTCTCCCCCTCCCCCGAAGCGGATCTCAAGAACGTCGAACGCCAAGCTCAGTGCTCCACGGATAGGGATTTTTTGATTTATATGGCAATCGTTATCTTCCGCTTTTCCCTATCGAGCGGAAGCCGACGCCTTTTGATCCCGCCCACGAGGCTCGGATAGCGCGCTTTGGGGAGTCCTCGTTTTTGAACCGCGGAGAATAATGTTTTTATCAAGTTCCCTTGTGGCATCGTAGATATCCGATGGAGGTCTGTGATGTCACTCGGCGCGCTCTGGTGGGATGTGGCTAAACTTTCGGAGTCCCCATGGCTTGGTCTTGAAGAACCATAGCGTCATGAATGGGAGTAAATTTAAACCGATGTAGGTCGTTCGGGATCGGGGCCTTGCGTTTCTCCCCTGGTTAGATTGGAAAGAAGGTTCCTGCAAAACATTCCCCAGTGCATACTGGTCCCGACGGAGAAGGCATGCCCGCATCTTTCTTGATTACCCCTCTTACTGTATGCTCGGCGCATAAACAATTAGATTTGTTGTGACGTTTTCTCAGCCATTGGACCGGCTTGATACTCGTGCCGAACCAGCTCAACTAGGTACCACACATTTCAATTCCTTCTAGCAATTCTCCTAGGCACCTAATGCCCATGCAACAGAAACAATTAAGCATGTCTGACGACTTTATTATCTGGATTCCTCTCTTTCATCGGGATGCCCCTTCTCGCCCCTCCCGTCAGCCCTCCCTTCCCCCGCGCTCAACATGATCTTCAAGGTTACAGGACATTTTTTCGGTTCTCCACTCTCATCTCCTACTTCTTCTGTATTCCCACTTACGGCGGATTCAAGACCCGAAACTCCAACGGCGGTACTCCATGCTGGTCCTTCGATACTGAGGTCCAAGAGTTCCAAAACGTTACGGAGATTTTACAGAGGCCCGGCATCCGAGACGTGAGCCACCTGTTCTCGTTATATGGATGCATTTCTACCCTCACACGGTACTGCAACAGCCCTCCACTAATCCCCGTCCATACGCTTGAACCTAGGGCTGCTAGTTTACCTAGACGGCGGACCCGTGCAAGCTCTTCAAGCATGTTAACTCTAGCGTAAGCTTGCTCCCATGAACCTACCCGTCTCCTTCAAGTGCGGCGACTGATCCGACGATCCTTCAGCGAGTTCCTAAGAACTACTGGCCCGGAAGAGATAGTTTGTTCCCCTAGAACACGGATTCCACCACCAAAGGTTACCTCACCGCCTCCTAAACTACTTGGATCCCCTGTCTCGCCTCTCGAAGCAGTTCATGATGCTAACGCAGCACTGCAAGATATCGTCAGCGCTATGCTCACGCGGTCCGAGAGCGAAAATAGTTTAGACGTCCTTTCACAGTTCTCGTCTCCATCGACGGCTCCATCGTTGTCTCCAGAGGTGTAAGTGAGCGCGTCTGTCTAGGCAAACTCTGGATGCTGACGTTACGGGCGACCCTAGCCATGCAGCCAGCTTCCTTGACCCTGTTAATTGGGCGTATCTATCATCTTCTCCTCCCGTTTCGGGAGAGAACATGCTCGTTCGCTCAAAGAGAATCAACTCGATGATGTCCGGAGCGACCATGGTCAGTAGCGGGTCGAGCGAGTCCACTATTTGGGATTCATCATCACCGCCCGCCGCGGCGAAGTCGAGTCAACTTGACCCGAGCCTCGAGATCAACGTGGAAAGCTTCGAGAAAGAGGTTGCTACTGCGTGAGTAAATCATAGCTCTTGCCCTCCGCCGCGCTCACCATTTGCGATGCAGTTTCCGCCTTCCTCAAACGCCGCAGCCGCCTCCGCGGGCCCAATTCACGAACCTCCAACCACCGCCATCAACGCCTCCTCAACGACCTAGAACAGCGGACCACACGACGCTGCTAGCACTTTCGACCAGGAGAAAGCAGGCGGGAGAGGCAGTCGCGCGTCCCGCGACGCTGTCGAGTCCACCACGCGAAAGGACATGGAGACATGGAACTGTTATTGCCAAGTACGTAATTAAAACTCCCTCCAGCGGTACAGCCGGGTTAACTCAGTCCTTAATGTGCTTAGGAATATGATGTCGACCGATGAACTTGGAAGGCCGAAGTTGGACGACGAACTCAACAGAGTGGTTTGCACGAACTACATTTAGAGCGCCTCAAAGTTCTTCATCTGCTGGTCCCAGCGTAACGAGGTCCCAGGATACATCGCGGCCAAATCTGGAGCCATCGCGCGTCTCAACGACTACACTCCCCGTTGATGACTTCGTATGGCCATGCAACGTCCGCCAATTCTCACACGGCGTTAGAGTACATTCAGCTGTTCACTAGTACTTTTCCTTCTTTCTGACCCTTTATTTGGGCTTTGTTTGCAATTGTATCTTTTAGTGTCATGTCAAGGAGGCGATATATATGCTCGTAGGTCTGGGCTCCTGAAGGGGCTATCATAAATACGAAATATACAAAGGATCGGGCTAGCAAAGGAAGTATATATTACGAAGGAGGCTCCAACTTGATTGCAGGGCCAACTAGATCTGGCGGGTCTTCCGTATATGCAGGCGTGCTAAAGCCATCCTCTGGATCGATCTGCTCTAGCATTTCGCCCTCCTCTTTCATGACTTCCGTTAGGGATCGTTTCAGAGTTTCAGCCTTGGTGGATGTGCCTTTTGCCCGAGCTTTGGCTTTGACTTTCACTGCGCTGGGACACAGACCTCGCGACGACAGAACACACGAGTCGCACTTGGGTCCCACAGGTTGGCAGATGACCTTAAAACATAATCGAGGGTAAATTAACCGGGCAAAACGCAGCGAGACTCGGTGAACGTAGACGTAGAACGAACCTGACCAAATCCCACCAACAGGGGATTTATTTCACCGTGTAATTCTTTGGGTAACCAAGATTGAAGGTTCAATCGAGTCTGTTCCGGCGTGGTGGTCGATGGTTTATGCCATCCAAGCCGATTGGTAATCCGATGAACGTGGACGTCGACCCCGATACCCAAGTTCAGGTTCCACGCGACCTGTGACGAGTCGTGATCTAGATTAGCACTGCATAGTGATCTGGATAGGAACCAGAATACCTGAAGAGTTAAGTAAGCCATCTTCGGACCAACGCCGGGCAGCGAACAAAGCTCGTCCACTGTTTTTGGGACATCGGAGTCGAATTCGTCTTTCAGCTTTTGAGCCGTTTGCCGGATATAACTAGGGAAGGTTCAGCGCCGCTTCGTACAAAGGGGATCAAGTTCGCGCACCCAGTCTTCCGTCGCCAAAACCCGACCTTGCATATGCAATCTTGTATTACGGCATCATCGGTTTTGAGAACGTTTTCAACAGTTAATTCTCCGATCTTAGCGCGCAACTTCTTCATGGCATCGGTGGTTACCTCATCCTTGGTCTGAGATGACAACATTAAGGATATTAGGGTACCAAAGCGCCGACTCTGTCATGTACTAGAGATTTAAGCGGGAAGGCCAGGAGGTAGGGACTAGCAAGCTCACCCGTTCGTTTACTTCGTCCTTCATGGCACAAGCACAGCCCATCGTGTCGACGGGAGCAGAGATTTTCTCTCTCATCTCCTTGATGAGGTCGTAGGTTTCTCTCCAATGTGGTGGTGCATCGTGTGGTACATCCAGCTCCTTCTGTATTGGTTTTGGCTTTCGTGGAGAGGCTGTACTGGCGAGTTTGGTTACTTTGCGTTTTGTGGGACTGGTCCCCACCGGTTCAGGTTTCGGCCCGTCAGCAGAATCCATCAGAACAGAGTCATCTGTTTCTTCTAGTTTCACTCGCTTGCTCCTTGTGCGTATACCGGGTCCTGGTGCATTGTACGCGTATCCGGAAAGAGCTTGGAGGAATTTGCTCGACGCGGGTGGTGGAGGAGAGAGTGAATCTTCTAGGTCCAACGGCGCCGATTCTTCCAAGCTGGTAGTCGCTGAACGTTTTCTAAAAGTGTTATGAAGTGTATCAGCGCGAAGAGAATCGTATTCCTGGCAGAAAACGCGAACCTGCCCATCTTGAGTGAGGTTGTTGCTAACACTGCGTTATTCGAAGTGATGGAGATAAATCGCCCTGACTTCGTCCGGCCCGTTATTAACGCAAGGGCAGATATTCGTGGTATTCGAGCCAGTAGAGAGTACTTGAATTCAAGTGGTGAAGTAGGAGACGCTGGCAAGCCGCCGGATGGAGCTCGAAGAAGCGAGCAAATCGCGTACGTAAGCTTTGTCTATGCTTTGGCCCCTAATTTCAATTCCAACTCCCGTCTTTCGTCATACGACCACCGACTCCGCTCTTGGATCCCCTAACCTCCGACCGCAGCTAACAGGCCAGCAATGCTACTGTCAGCACTGAGCTCGGCTCTTTCACTCTTTGGGTTCGCGACGTCCCCTCCGTCTCAAGACCTCTTTCAACCCCATGTGGCAAACACACCACAGCCGTTAACCTTCCAGCTGCGGCATCTGCATGCCGTCATGGACGACTCCAAGATCATATTTCATGACGTTCCCCAAGAATTTCAAGCTGCTTCAACGCATTCGGTGACGACACGAAGGACCAAAGTCCCGCGACCAAAACTTCAGGCCGACTTTCACCGAGCACGCCGGCGGGCTAGAACAGAAGGAATTGTTGAGACGTTGGACTGGCAGGAGGACGAAATCGTTGCCCCTGATGCAACAAGTAGAGAGACGCTCTTGGAGCTAGCCAAGATGACGAACAATGCGTATCTTGAACCGGGCGATGATGGCTGGTACAACCTGACCGACAATTGGAATAAGGTGAGTAACCCGATGCTTAGATGCGCTGTTATATTGAATATTGATCATAGATGTACCACTGTTAGAGCTCGCCTTTTGGCTGGGAGCCTGATGCCGACGGGTTTCGTGGCCATATTTTCGTGTCCGAAGACGAATCTACTGTAGTCTTGTCAATCAAAGGCACGTCTGCGGGTGTCTTGGGAGGAGGAGGACCAACCGTTAGGAAGGACAAGTTGAACGATAACTTGCTCTTTTCTTGCTGCTGTGCACGGGTTGATTGGTCGTGGACCACTGTGTGCGACTGCTACGGAGGAGGGTGGAAATGTGACCAGGATTGTTTAGAACAATCACTTGTGGAGGAGTCTTTGTTCTACACCGTCGGTACGGTAGGTAACGAACTGCGGCGTCGTTTGTTATACACGAACGTGCTCACAGCATGGTCCGATAGAACCTCTACAACAATGTCACTTACCTGTACCCCAACGCGAATATTTGGCTCGTCGGTTAGCCCTCGCCTTCCGTTCCCCGCCCACTAAACCGAGCTAACCCGATGTGCCATCCTGTCCCCGATAGGTCATAGTCTCGGTGGCGCATTAGCCGGACTTTTAGGAGTCACATTTGGCGTGCCTGTAGTGGCATTCGAAGCGCCAGGGGAAAAGATGGCGTCCCGTCGTCTGCACCTTCCTTCTCCGGTATGCTTGTCTTGAACCCGAAATGCCCGGATGCCACAATTGATTGCCACTCCTAGCCTTCGACAATGCACATCACTCATGTTTACCATACTGCCGATGTGATTGCTATGGGTGCGTGCAACGGGGTGATGTCATCTTGCGCAATAGCCGGATACGCGATGGAAAGCCGGTTCGTCATGAAACCTCTCAAGTCCCACTTATTTCTTGCTGATGAAAGCGTTCTTGATAGCTGCCATCTTGGGGTCAGCGCGGTTTATGACACAATGACAAAGTTGAATTGGAGCAGTGACGTCAGGACTCACAGAATCGGCGTGGTCATTGACATACTACTGGCAACAGATTGGGAAGAAGGCTTACCTGTCCCGAAAGCCGAATCAGAAGATGACTGTGTGGTCAGTCGCATTGCTCGTTGCGAAACCCTCATCGACACCAGCTCACTGACCTCCGACCGTCTGGATTAGGAATGCTATTCATGGGAATACGGCAAGTTCAAAAATTCTACAACGGGCTCGCTTCAGGCGCGTAGCGGGTGCCCACGGTAGGACTTGGTTGAGAATTGTCCCAGGGTCGTCCTTCCTGTAATGATCTTCAGTCGTTCCGAAGAGCACGAACTTGGTGGCGCTAGAATTATTAGCTGCTGGGATCGGAAGGCGGGAGGGAGGCGGGTGACCTGCGTGCAAGTGTTTGGCTACATACATGTTCTAGTCTAGATCTCCCGGGGTCGTACGCGCCTCTCGAACTGATGATGAGAGATTTGAGCGACCCAGGTGTGTGGGTGATGTTCCCCAAATCTCATGGGTGGAAGATTGATCCTGGACACATGAAGACAGCCTTACTTTGTTTACCTGCCAAATCGAGCTTGGGAGGGACCTCTCAATCTCCATCCACCCGCTCTGTTCTCATTGTCCTTGACTTCTAGACGACCACTATCAGACGTAAAAGTCCAAGCCCAGAGTGCTTTGAATTAGGTTCCCATCAACCTGCCGGTATTTCATCTCAAGAAACCCGAGGACCGACTTCCGCGGATGCCCCATCCGACGATCCTTGCGCCACCCACTCTCGGCAGCGCGTTGCAAATTTCATCACTCCCGAATTCTCCCCTAGCGTTGACCTCACTTGTGCCTCATGCATGCGTGTCAAAATCCTTATGTACTGCGCGCCTGGTTCTCGGCGTACACAGGTGTTCCCTAACTCCACTCGGCTTGGTACCATTTCGCCCGATTTAGGAATTTGCGACGGATGGGTCGGTTGAAGGCACTTCACTTTGCGTTATTTCGAAAAGCCGCATCTCACGACCTCCCCAAATGCCTTAGCATCATGGTGGGAGGGCCCTACTTCCTGATCCAATGATTGCAGGCCTAGTTAACCACCCGAGTTTGCCGGTTCTCGACCAAGACTGCACGCCAAACCATAATTGGACATTGCGTCTACATGGTTTAATTCAGTTGGCGATCTCGATCTCGAGCTGAAATCTTCCACAGGGACGGTAGCTTGCTGTCTGAGACGCCATGGGTGCATTGTGTGTTTTGACTCCAGCCTAAAAAACTCCTTGCGCCTCCAATCTGTCTCCGTCCCCAACCCGTCATATCCGGGGACCACAGTTCTCGCGGCTATGCAATCATACAGCAGGAGGGAATATCGGGGTTTCCTTGACCTCATAACGCGTGTTACGCCGCTGGCGATGCTCGCTTGAAGCCATCAAAACCAGTCAATCCTGTATATAAGAGATTCCCATCAGAAGCAAACCTTGCATAAGAATCCTACCTTCACTCTCTACCAGAATCGTCCCATCTTAAAAGCGGCTTTGTGCACCTACGACCACTTTGCTACGCTCAGTCGAGTGAGTATTTGCTGTGTGGAAGGAACCAGGCGTCCGTTGACCGCAAGTCCAGACCATCCACAGCCTCCCGTACATCGGAACGACATGCCTTCTTTAGTGAGTGATGAGAACTTGACTGCAGGGGAGCTTCCACTGATCAACCTTAAACTTCCCTTTCAGTACACACAACGTCCTCCCCGTCAACCAACCTGGGAACTGCCCAACATGACCGTGTCCCAGGGCATGTTGTATTGGATGATGAATCTTCCCGATACAGCCTACTCTATGGCCGGGCCTCTGATGCCTTACACACGGGGAATACTCTTTTCATTGGCTCCATCAGATGCTTCGGAGGAAGACAAGTTAACAAACTGGCCATCGGTATCTTATGAACCTCTTATGGCGCAGTGGGGAAGCTTTAGAGGTGTCATCGTCGCCTTTCATAGGCCGGCGGCGGGTAACGTGGATAATGAAACTGTGTATGTTGGGATACACAGCTCTCACTGGAGAGACGGGCTGTCCTCATATCCTGGTTACGCCCCCATGATATGGAGACAGATGATTATTAATTGGATCAGAACTCCAGGTCACGGAATGTTTTTCTCGCACTTGAACTCTTAGCTTTTGTCCATTTTGTGTCCATGTCTTTCGATACCCTTGTCTAACTTCAGGACTTCCTCTTTTCCCTCATGCTTTTCATCAATACCATGTAGCGCCATGAATAGAGGTTGTGGCTCACATTGGGCTTGCCCAAGTGATTACCCCATTCTCTTCTGCCAATCGTGTGGTGGGCTTTGGTCGATGACGCTGTAGTAGTTAACGCGATAAGGTAGTACGGGGGGAGAAAGTAGACTCGGGACGTAGAGGTGTCGTAAACTTGACAGCTAAAAAAAATAACAGGGCGCATATGCTAAGAACAAACTTCTCTCGCATAGGAGGGTTACGAGTACATCTGACCGAACAAAGGCGTGAAGGTTGAGACGCCTTAGGCCAGACGAACACAAGATTGTAGCCATAGTCCCACTCTTCTTGGGAAGGATTAGTATCTTATTCGATAGCTGCGGTAGATGCCGAGGACTGTACCGGAAACATGTGGGATTCTAGAGGGGTGATCCAGATGAAGCTTCTCAGAGTCGTCCGAGTCGAACTTGGCTGACTAAAGCGTGGGATCGACGCCATCGAACAACCGAACAACCCTAAGCAAAAGTTCACTCTCAGTCCCAAAGTGTCTCGCAACTGAAAAAAAACCAAGCTATGAACTCTGGTCTTGGTAGCGCGTTTCTTGGGGACCGAACTCACCATATGTCAATTCGTGGTCACCCCTCTTTTCATGTCGCCTCGCCCCCAACTTCTCCTCCTCCTCGACCAGCGACCATTGACCCTATTACATCTCTGAACCTCAGAATCAAATGGCTAGAAGCACTTGTGCTTGGGCTTAAGGGCACAACAGACCCGAAATCGACGGAGGCGTCAAGTTCTCGGGATCTCTTCCACCGCGCAGAAGAGATCCAGGCTAAATTGAATGACGCTCTGGAGACGAATGAAAGCTGTAGGAAGTTTATTAAAAACTGTAAGCACTTGATCTTATTGTCCCCATTGTTGGTACACTGACGCGTCCGTTCCTAGACAACCAATACGCCCACCTGCTATCCCCAAACGCGGCCATATCCCCAGTCGGCTCCTCTGAGATACCAACATACGATACAATGCCTGATCAGGAATTCGAGACGCTGCTTGCTGAGCTTGAACCGGATATCCGAGCGGCGGATCGTGACCTCCGAGAGATCGACGCGCTAGACAGCAAGGGAGTCAGTGCAGCAGGCAAGCTTCCAGGTAAGCATGACGTATGTGTATGGAGAACCGAGTCCTCAGGGTTAACTGTGTACTGTTTTTCTTCCAGAGCACGAAGCGCTCAAAGCGCGCCTAGAGGCTCTCGAGGTGGCGAGCCAACGAGACCTTGACATTTACGACCGTATCGAATCACGAATATCGAGTATCCTACAAAGTTACGCGTCCCATGTGAGTCGAAAATCCACGTTTAGTTTGGCTAAAGTCACACCTAACGTTCGTCCAGGTCACTATCCTTTCCGAGCTTTTCGTCTCATGGAATGATTTGTTAGCTGAGGCGGAAGATCGTGTCGAACAGTTGGAAAAAGCCAAAGAAGAGAGCGGACTCGTCTCTTTTGAGGAATAGCTAGGGGGGATTGAACTAATGGACTCCGTGGAACACATAATCGGAAGAGGCGTGTGCTCGCCTGTCCCCATGAAGGATCGCCACCTCCTCAAAGAGAAGTGTCTTTAGCACCTCATGGCTTATGCCACTTTCAACATACTTCTGGATTTGGAGTGGCATTTCTCCCGCGAATCCACCTCTCAGTGGTGTGTGTATGTCCGAACAGACGCCCCTGCTGCTCAATCCTCAACTTTGCCACAATTTCTCCCTCCTGGTAACCATGTACAGCTGTGCACAAATTTTCTTGCGCCACACTGGTTGGCGGTCTTTGCTGCTCGTGCGATACAATACCAAAGAGCACCGGTGTTTGGATGTTGGTCTCTGCCGACGTCCACTTGACCCTCTCCAGCAATTGAAGTTCGAACTCATCCGCGGGAATTTTAGAGTGGTCTAGCAATGCCATTCGTTTGCCGAGTCTACCGATTGAGCGGAGTTTGGCTGCCTTTGTTTTCTGACTGTCAACTTGATTCGGTACTTGCGTTTCCATTTTAGGACATCGCTATGCGCCACCCGAGCGTATTCCAAATAGGCTTGAACCCACACCACAAATTATACATACGGCAACCTTAACATCAAGAAGATTGATGTCACTCACCGACATTGCCAGACACTTCTCCATTCTCTCTAGGGCGCTTGTGGTTTATTGCCGACATGCAAGTGACCAAGTTCGCAAGCCTCAATATACCGGAAGAGCTAAGTGTGGCCAAATTATTTCCTCTCGGGATCCACATCCCAGCTTGTCTCTATTCATGACGCTGCATGAGTACTCAAGTGGAAACTTGGAGAGTGGGCTGTCTGCCGCCCCTGGGGTCCAAAAGTGTTAATTTACAACGCCTCCGACTTAACCGTACGGGAAGCGAAGCTCTGGTGTCCCTCATCACTATACATATTCACTATTTTGACCTCAGGAAGGTCCAGAAGTCGATTGAGGGCAATGCCAGGTTAGTCGTTTTAAAGGTCGCCATGCAATGCAGCCAGGCCCTCCATTCCATCAGCAGCGTTAAGCATCTATCCCAATCTACCTCTATACTCTCTATCTGCTTCCGTTTTTGCTTAGGTTCGTTTCAGGTGAGTAGCGATCGAGGATCGACTGCCCTGTGCATCGACAGACTAATCTTCGTGTTTCGTCTTAGAATGCCCTCCAGTGCCTTCATGAGCTTCCTCGTGTCCCTTCCGGATTACGCATTTACCATGGCAGGGGATGTTACCGTCGAGGACCGGTACCTGTTCTCCGGCGCACCTCCTGGTGCCCCAGCCCACACTCACGGCATGTATCCTCGAGTGGTGTATCGTTTCGGCTGGATGGGTCAAGGAGACCGCGTCACCGTATCATTCGTCCTTCCTACTCCTTCGGGGCCTGAAGCCGTCAGCATCGCTATTCAGGTTGCCGCATGGGGCGCGAGCATTGCACCTGCCGTCTGGAAACAGATGATTCTCCGCAACATTCCGCTTGGCGTCTACGATTTCCCAGCGATGCAGTGAAGGAGCTCCACTGTTGATCTTCTGCGTCCGGTCTATTCTATAGGTATTATGTTTCGCCTCGCATCACTTCCCCATTAGACTTCGCCGTGTCCCTGAGATCATGGGACCGCGGGAGAGCTCACTGTCTCATCTGCACATAATCCCCGTACAATAGTTTCCCTTTATACACCCCTAGCTTACTTTTTTATTAATGTGCTCCGTTTGGACTCAATTGGACGACGAGCCTGAGCTCAGCACTCTCCTGCATTGCTTCATTACTCTCTACTCCCCTAGCTAAAGTGGTCCTAATCCTATCTGATGCTTGACCTGACCGATGGTCTGCGCAGCGATTTCCCTCGCTCTTCGGATTCCATCAGCTGATACCTGACGTAACCAAGCTTCATCGTTCCGAATGCGACGATAGTTCTCCCTTATCGGGCCAACCAGAAGCTCAACGGCCTCGGTAACATCGGCTTTGAGGTCAGCATGGTTTTTCGAGCCGTATTCTTGAGCGAGTTCGGGGACCGACTTGGAGGTGCCAGAGCACGATGCCAAGATAGTGAGTAGGTTGGCGACTCCAGGTCGATTCTCGGGGTCATACGATATTGAGGGAGTCGAGTCGGTTACGGCCGAGCGGATCTTGGCTTGG